>VDFB02000017.1:79750238-80000453 GCA_007258455.2 Sequoia sempervirens
AAGAAAGAAGAGGTATTCTAGGCTCACTATGGAGGCAATCAGACAATACAATGTCAAGTTGATCCCGGACCAACTGGAGGATGATGGAAACCTGGTGCAGGATCATGCCTATGAGGCTGTGAAGGACAGGTCCATCGGGGAAATCAATTGGAATGAAGATGAGGTTACAGAGTTGGAAGACCTAATGGTCCCCATTATGAAATTCACCTCTTCCTGGTTAAAGCATAAAATTTGGGAGTTGGAGAGCGAGAAGGTAACTTGTACCTTCAATTTGATGGGAGATCTCAACCCTATGTCGACTTCAGAGGAATCCGACGAAGATGACCCCAAAGGGAAAACTGCAAAGAGCTCTCTTTTCAAGATAAAGATTAGAGGCCCCAAGGAAGGTAATCCCAAAACAAAAAGGAAGCTAAAAGGAAAGAGGAGATGGCAGAATTTGAAGATTAGTAAGTCCTCTGATGAGGAAGAGTTGGAAAAAGCAGAAGAGGAAGATGTTCCTCCACCACCGAAGAAGACAACAACAACCAGGACTTCCAAGAAGAAGGGTTAGGTTGCCTCAAAGGATGAGCCTCCTATTGTGGATGTAGAGAGTTCAGGAGGGGAAAAGACCAAGGTCTATATGAGAAGATCAAGGACTCCATCCCCTAGGGAGCCAATGCAAAAGAAGGACCTTTCTCCGGAGATGACAACTGTAGAGCCATCTAGGGCTGCTTCCCCTCCACCAAGTGTACCTGAGCTAGAAATTCCTGAGGAGAATGAAACTAGCGGAGAAGCGGAGCCATTCAAGGAAGGGGCACTCTTTGATGAGGCTGTTGAGCTCAAAGTTGAAGAAGAAGAAAGGCATACTTCTCCTCTAGTTATGTATGAAGATTCTCTGGAGAATGGCAGAGGGGGCAGATTGCTTGGGCAGGAGGAAGACATCCATGTTAGAACCCCATCACCAGTGAAGGAAGTGGAGATTGAGGAAGGTGATCAAGGTGAGCTGCTATCTGAGAAGGAAGAGGAAAAAGTGTCAGCAGAGCAACAAGAAGAAGAAGCAGGAACAGAGGAAATCCGGGTAGAACTTGCAGCCCCGAATTGGCTTGAAAAGGAGATAGAAGGGAAGAAGCAGGTGGTAGTTGAAGACACTCTCTTGGATTGGGATGAAATGCTGTCTAAAATTGGCAAAGGGAAGAAAAAGAAGGCAGCTAGGGTAGTATCAAAGGTGGAGAGAGATGAAGTGAACAACAGGGTCATCCACATTGCCACTCTTGCCGCGGAAAAAACTAGGGAAGAAGTCACTGGTCAGGATTACAATGTAAAAACTATTAACCTTGGACCGGCATCCATGGAGCAGGACATAGAGGAATATTAAGGGTCCAGTGCTGTGATTATTGGGAGATTGAGAAAGGAGACCTAGACCAAGCATGAGTTGAAGAAAGAAAATGAAAGACTTAGGAAATTCTTGGAGGAAGTGATGAAACCCCTGCAGTCTCTGCATCCTTCTTCTTCTACCACTCCCGACTTTCTGCCCAAGGAAACTATCTCCGAAATTGAGAAAATGAAAGCTTGAGCTCAAACTGCAGTGGATTGGCTGAATAATGTGCAAATAAAGGGAGTTGATACAATTAAGGAAATCCTATCAGTTGGGAAAGATGTAGTCAGAGCTAAAGAACTGCTAGAATATGTCCTATCCCAAGATAAGGAAGACATTGACCTCTTACTACAAAAATCCAAGATTATCATGGGACATGGTAGGGATCAACTGGTTGCAGATGGAATTCTTCCTTCTTCTAGGTTAGATGAACCTTGGGAATGGTTCGAGGCTCTGCAGATGCGGCAGAAGGCTATGAAGAAAATTCATAAATGGAAGAAACAAATAGATGGTGATCTTACTGCAGTGTATGATGAATGCATTGCGTTCTTTGAGGTCATGACGGGAAGGAGAAAGATTGCTCCAAAATATCTGAGTCTAGAACAGCTAAGAGAGTGGTGGCATGAGGTTTATGCCCTAGATTCTAAGGGTATTATAACCGGTCACCAGTTAAATGATGCAGCCACATACTTGGCAGTGATGGAAAAGTATCAAGCACATAGGGTTGATTGGAATAAGATTGTTGACCAGTCAAAGGAGGAGATTGATTCCATTCAATGCAGACTTAAGATCTTGCCTTTCCCACCTGTTGCTGAGATGGATAGGGTTTTTTTGGGGGTTCAAGGATCGTTGGCCCAGAGCAGGGATAAATGAGGCAGTATTTAATGCCATTTTGAGATTTGTGCTTCCCTATTATGATAGGGCATGCATTGGACCAGATTGCATTGAGGATTGTGTCAAGGCCGACCTTGATGATAGATGGCATTTAATGTGTGCCTCATTTTGATTTCCTTGGGCTGACTTGTTTTGGGCAGTTATTCTTATTTTGTAAATGTTTGGCTAGGCCAATATATCTTGAGATTAGCTATAAAGGGCATTCTTGCCTCATTGTAAGGGGTTAGCTAGAAAAGTAATAGAGATAAGTAATAGCATAAAAGAGCTAGAGTATTTTGTAGTAGAATTAGTATTCAATTTCTTGAAGCAAATACTATATCAGAATAGTGGAATTGTTGCAGTCTTTTATTTATTTAATGCAATTGAGGACATTGTGGTTTTCTTGGTGAAATCTCTTATGTTATTTTATCTTTCATGGTTTCACTGTTCTATCTTTCAAATTGCTTGAGGATTTAGAGTTTAGTGTTCAGAATAAGTCAATTTTAGTTTGGTGAATGGTGTATATGATTTCATATTTGGAATGTTTGTAACAATCTCTGGTCTATACTCCCAGTAACTATCCGATTGTAGTAGGCTAGTGAATTCAACCTAGACTATACATTTATATGTGCTTAAGTTCGATTGTAGATGAATGTCTATGATTTGAAAATTTATATACCTTAGAAGATTGCACCGTTCTTGTAAGATTGCATTGTGGGTTAAGCAAGAATTGGTTATTTGGGGTTGGTCCATTCTAGATATATGTCACTTGCATTGTTCATTCCAGGAATAATTTACATCTTATCGTATCTTAGCACCCTTATCTTTTGTTATTTCTTTATCATCTTATTAGATTTAGGATTAAAGATCATCATATTGCAAAATCTGATAAATTAAGAGATATAGTTTGCTTGTAGTAAGGTCCCTTTGTGATTACCAGCATTTTCACATATTATCTGAGTTGTTTATGCATTGTCATGACCTGACACCCGAGAGACCTTGGGGTGATTTTCAGTGATTTATTGTTGAAAATAACCTTTCAAGAGAGATAGAATATTGCATTCCATCTGAGTTGTTGCTGTGCAGAAAACATCATCAACAGATTTGCACTAGAAGGAGAGCCTGAATGAGCACACTAGATCATTTCTTGAATGCCATCTCTCCTGAAAGATATAGGAGAAATACCAGATCTACCATAGGAGAGGAAGATTTACAAGAACTACAGTTCCCCACTAGGTCAAGAAGGACTCGAGAAAGGGGAGAATCATCATCACCCATCCCTTCACCAGCATCATCCACATCTTCACATCCTGAGGTTGAAGCCATACCCATCCCTAAAGTAGTTCCCATTCAACAGCCTCAACCTATCATTAACCAGCCAAAACCACCACCTCCACTTTTACCAATGGCTTTCCTTGCCAATAACCCATCACCCCTATTCTTCCAAGCTTACAATGTAATGCCCAAAAACCCTAAGCATTTTTGTTCAAAATTCCATGCTAATGACCCAAACAGAACTGCTAAAGAACACATAAGGATTTTCCAAACTTGCCTTAAAGATAGAGGAATTATTCATGAGGATGTTGCCTGCAGGATCTTTCCTTATTCACTGGGAGGGGAGGCCTTTTACTGGTACAATCACCTCCCCTCAGGTTCAATTCTTAATTGGAATGATCTTGAGACTGTCTTTTTGCAGAAGTTTAGAATACCCATTAGTGCCAATGAGTTATATTTGCAGTTCACTAAAGTAAAGAAAGAGGTGAATGAACCAATATCCAGTTTCAATAATAGGTTCCACCGTGCACACACTAGACTATAGGACCCCTATGTCCTAGATAATAATACAGCTCTGGGAGTCTATTATGAAGCCCTAGATAGCTTGACAGCCACCTTCCTGAAGTGGAGACCTAACCCCCCAGCCACTTTAACTGATGCCTATATAGAAGCTATTAAGCTTAGCACAGATCTGAGGCAACATGTAACTGGACCATTACCTTCTTTAGGACTAGTCACACATCCTAGCTAGGTTCAAGTAGTAAATCAGGCTCTTGCAAATCATACCCCAATTATGAATCTAGTGCCACAGTTACCTTTGGTACCACATCCTGGTCTTCCCATGAGTCAAGTTTCTCCTATGATGAATTTTCCCCAGCAGCAAGTTAACCAACCCATGTATCAGCCACAGCCAAATAGTTTCCCCACTTATCTACAAAATTTAGAAGTGTTGCATCAATCTATGGGATCTGCTACCATGCTTGTCCCTCCTCAAAGTAATCCAAGCTGACCCCCTTATGTAGATCCAAATAAAGAAAGGATTGATGAAATGGCCGAGCAAATAAAGAGGTGGAACCTAGAAGTGACCTACTTGAGGAATCAAAATAGCTAATTACAAGCCACTCAGAAGAATATACAATCCAATCAGAATAGGAAATTTCCACAGTGGCAGAATTTTGACAGAGGATAGCGTAATGAGAGAGGATTCTATAATGATAGAGGATACAATCAGGATAGGGGTTACAACAATGATAGAGGATTCACCAATGAAAGGAGATAGAATTTTGATAGAGGCCAAGGTAGTGGATCTGGATTTGATAAAAGGCCATCACAAGGACATAACACAACTTGGAATACAGGGCCTAATAATGGAGGAGTTCCTACCCCATTAGACCAACTAGTTAATCAGATTGTCAACCAATCTGCAAATCAGCCGATCAGTCAGGAAAAACCTCCTAGTGGTGTATATCTGGCTAAAGCAGCCCTATCAGGATGGTGTAGGCTTCATAAAATAAGTCAGCATTCAGAGTTAGAATGTCTAGAATTCCAAACTGCTGCCTCTATTTTCTAGTATGAGGTAGAGAATAATGCAAATGGATAGGAGATTGTTCCCTCAAGCCCTTATGATTCTCCTGTGCTGGTGTTAAATCATGCTCCATTTCTAGCCAGTAAAGAAAATGTTCCAGAGGAAGAATTTGATTCCCAGGAAGACAAAATAGATCATATCTACAATGGGGATGAAGTGGCTAAGCTATTTAATGAAG
Source organism: Sequoia sempervirens (assembly GCA_007258455.2). Classification (NCBI taxonomy): domain Eukaryota; kingdom Viridiplantae; phylum Streptophyta; class Pinopsida; order Cupressales; family Cupressaceae; genus Sequoia; species Sequoia sempervirens. The sequence continues at coordinate 79,755,504 of VDFB02000017.1, forward strand.
AAGCAATGAATGATAATGGCCCCCTTGATCAGGAGGAAGCCTATGTTGAAGAGGTATAGATATTTCAAAGACAAGGATTAAGAGATATGCCTCATAGACACCCACAAGCTGGCAGATCTTTCACCACTTCCATTCATCCAAATAATTTCAATACTCCTCCAGATCCTAATGCTAGCAATAATCCATCTTTCCCACATGTTTCCAGGTAGAACCTTTCAAAGGAAAGACAAGTTCAAACTGACCCACAGAAGGAAAAGGCTGTTCAAGCTAGTAAGGATAAGGTAGAGGAACTTTCTAAGGACGTCTCCACTGATATGAGTGAGGAGCAGATAGCTTCGTATGTTGCTGAGGAGTTCAAGAAATTAAAGGTAAATCTTTCAGCATTCAAATTATTAAGGTTCCCTCCCATTAGGAAGGTAGTTTTAGGTACTTATGATGCACATCCAGTGTCATTGGATAAACTTTCTAGCGAGGGTATCAACAATACTCCCACTTCTCAACCTATGAAGACATAAAACCAGGCCCATAATCGGACTAACTTGCCCCCTAGAGATAAAGGAAAGGAAAAGGATAGGACTCAGGTGGCCCAAGTAGACACTCAGCCCACTTTGTTTCAAGGGAAGACAGAAACTCCACCATTTTTGATCTCTGTCTGTATATTCAGTAAGAATTTGCATAATTGTTTATTAGATTCTAGTGCTTCCACCAATGTGATGCCATTTGGAGTTTGTAGAGCTTTAGGGATCACACTAGTTGATTCTCAGAAGAAGGTGACTTAGTTAGACAGAACTGAAGTAAATGTGGTGAGAGAATTAAACATGATTCACATGCAAATAGCTTCAGACCCAAGGATTCAACAGGTTATCAATATTAAGGTAGCTGATATCCCTGATGCATATGGTTTGATTCTAGGGAGAGATTTTACCAAGGCTTTGAATGGATATGTGTCTACTGACCATTCTCACATGTGGCTTCCCTGGAAGGGAGTGCCCAATCAGATCAGAATTGAAAGAGAGCCAAGAATGAAATACATGATTATAGAATACCAAAAGACTTCAACAGAAGTTCTGATATCAGAAGCTGACATGGGAAATTATATGTTGTCAACACAGTATGAGGAGTCGGACTCAAATGAGGTATTGATGCTACATACGATGCCTATTGATGCTAAGATGAGATCTAGCAATGTTGATGTTTTGACAGAATCAGTTGAAGAAGGAGAAGAACCTGAAGATAATCAGATCAGCCTATTGGACAGCTTTCAAGAGTTCATCAAGTAGTGTGTTGAAAATCAAATGCACCTAGGTAGGAAGACAAGCTTTGAATAATTACTCTTACCAAATTGGTGTAGAGTTCATAATGCTTCTCATTCAGAGTTAGAGTGTTGTTTATGCCAAACAACAGTAGAACAAGTATATAAATGCATGAATCCAGCCTTGGCAGTTAAAGCAGATGAGCAGAATCTTCAGGAAGAGTACAAGGACAAGAAACCTATACTGTCTGAGGAATCCTACAACACTGGTAAGCTGAAGGGTGTTATAAAAAAAGTTACAGCTGCTGAATGTTGGACACTTATGTTTGATGGATCCAAGTCCAAGCACGGAGCTGGGGCAGGGTTTGAACTGATCAGTCCAAAAGGTAAGAATTTCTTTGCAGCCCATAGGCTTCAATTCTATTGCACCAATAATATAGCAGAATACGAAGCGTTAATTCATGGACTTCTTATGACACTCAAGAAAAAGGTTAAGATTCTACAAGTTTTTAGAGATTCTGAGTTAGTAGTCAAGCAAGTGAGGAAACAATATTCATGCCACGATAGGAGAATGACTAATTATAGGCATAGGGTGTGGGACCTCATTGAGGGATTTGACACTTTCAATATTTAATTGATACCACGACAGAAGAATCAAATAGCAATTCTCTGGCTCAGGTAGCAAGCACCCTGCAGCCTTTATCTTTGTCAGGTCTGAAGAAGTTCACTATAGAATTGACCCCTGTGCCATCAGTCCCAGACAATATTACTAATTTCCAGGCGTTTGAGGATGATAAGCATGTTCTGGATTTTATCACAAATACAGACATTTTTGCTTCTCAAATCATTGATGAAACAGAACCTCAGGAAGCATAACTAGATTTAGAGGGAGTACTGAATCTAAAATCAAATACTATTCCAAGGGGAATGGTACAATTGGAATACATTTTTGATATGGACAAGATCAGAGATTAGGAACAAGAGTCAAAGAAAGAATCAATCAGTGGACAATGCGACACTCATAATTTAGGGACTGAGGACAATGTTAAGAACATTTTCATTGGCAAAGTATGCACTCCAGAAGAAAAGAAAGGGATAATTGAAGCCTTACATAGTTTTCCAGATATAGTAGCCTGGGGTTATGAAGATTTTAAGACTTATGATACATCCATCATAACTCATACTATACCCCTGAAGCCATGTGCCAAGCCTTTCAGGCAGAGACAGAGACCTATCAACACATTATTGGAACCAGTCATACAGAAAAAAGTTCAAAAGTTACTGTCTGCCAGAATCATATTTCCAGTCAGGCATTCAACATGGGTGGCAAACCTGGTTCCAGTAAGGAAAAAGAATGGAGAAATTAGGCTCTATGTCAATTTTAGGAATCTAAACATATCGTTAGAAAAAGATAACTATCCAGTTCCTTTGTTAGATGAAGTGCTTCAAGTGGTCAATGGATCTCAGATGATGTCCTTTCTGGATGGTTATTCTGGATACAATCAAGTGATGGTCCAGTATGAAGACAGACACAAGATAACTTTCACAACTAAGTGGGGTACCTTTTCCTACAGGAGGATGTCATTTGGACTCATTAATGCAGGGGCTACATTTCAAAGGGCTATGGATATTGCCTTTAAAGATATCATAGGCAAATGCATCATCATCTATATGGATGACCTGACTGTTTTTTCAAAGAACAGAGGGGATCACATCTCAGATTTGTATAAAGTATTTCAAAAGTGCAGAGAATTTGGCATATCCCTAAATCCCAAGAAGTGTATTTTCGGAGTAACAGAGGGAAAGCTACTAGGACATGTCATATCAAAAAAAGGAATTGCCATTGATCCGGAGAGAGTGGAGGCCATATTGAAGATTCAACTGCCTGCTAGTAAAAAGGAGATGAAGTCTTTCTTTGGTAAGATTAACTTTGTCAGAAAATTCATTACTGGATTTGCTGAAATTGTTAAACCGTTAAATGCAATGTTGAAACAAGATGCCAAGATCAAATGGACTACAGAAGTGAAAGAGGCATTTGTAGACATCAAAAGATCCATTGTTGATGCTCCAGTATTGTTAAGTCCTGATTACAGCAAACCATTTTATATCTATTCATTTGCTTCGGACCATTCATGTGCTGGGATGCTAACTCAAAAGTCTGATGAGGGAAATGAGCATCCTATTGCTTTTATGAGTGCACTGTTAAAAGATGCTGAGTTGAAATATCCAAGTGTGGAAAAGTAGGCATATGCCCTGGTCATAGCAGTAAAGAAATTCAGGCATTACATCCTCAAAAATAAGGTGTACGCAATCGTTCCGGACTCTACGGTTAAGTTTCTTTTGATGCAAAATGAATTAGGCGAGCGCAGAGCTAAGTGGGTGACAATGCTACAAGAGTACGACATTGAAATCTAGCCCATGAAGTTGGTAAGAGGGCAGGGACTTACTCAGACTATGGCTGAAATAGGTCCCGAATTGACTGTTCAGAAATATGATATCAAAGAAGTTTCCCCAGATGGCTGGTATAATGACATAGTTTATTATTTGCTGAACCAACGATCTCCAGGTCATCTCAATGCTATTCAAAGTAGAGATTTACGATTGAAAAGTGACAATTTCATGTTAAAAGGAGCTATTCTGTACAAGAAAAATCATGAAAGCATTTATTTAAGGTGTCTTGGGAAACAAGAAGCTGAAAGAGTGATGAATGAATTTCATGAAAAATATGGTACTAGTCATGGCTCTGCAATTGCCACAGCAAATCATATTTTGAGAGCAGGATATTACTGGCCCACACTATTTAAGGATGTTCACCATCATGTATGGACCTGTCACACTTGCCAGACTTCAACAACGAGAGAAAGGTGTGTAGCACTTCCGCTCCAATCGGTCACTGAGGTAAAACCTTTTGCTCAGTGGGGTATGGATTTCATAGGCCCCATCAACCCTCCATCTTCTGCAGGACACAGGTACATTATCACTATTACTGATTATTTTACAAGGTGGACTGAAGCTTTTTCTTGTAGGCAATGTACATCAGATGTAGTGATTGATTTCTTAGAGTCTGCTATTCTTAATCGATTTGGATGCCCTATTGCTATTGTCTGTGATAATGGTCATGCTTTCGCATCTTTAAAATTTTCAAATTGGGCTTTTGATCATGGCATTATTGTGAAGTTTGCATCTAACTATTATCCCCAGGGTAATGGCTTAGCAGAATCCTCTAATAAGAACATATTGACTGTTATATGTAAGTTGTTAGAGAGGAAGCCAAAAGACTGGCACACCCAACTTCGGTTTGCCCTTTGGGTAGATCGTACCAAACTTAAGTCATCCATTGGAACATCTCCTTATCACTCAGTGTATGGCCTAGAGCCAGTATTCCCCATCCAACTCAAGATCCCAACTTTACAATTTATAAATCAGTTTTATGATGAAGGGGACAAAAGGGAGGCTAGGTTGGCAGAACTACTACACCTTGAGGAGAAATGAGATAATGCCCTTGAGAATTTTGCTAAGCATCAGGGAGTAGTTAAGAGATGGTTTGATAGGAAGGCTAAAGTCAAAGCCTTCAGGATTTCTGACCTTGTCCTATATTGGGATAAACCTCATGATCAGAAAGGGAACCATGGGAAGTTTGATAAATTGTGGCTTGGCCCATATCAGATTGCTGAAATACTTGGAGATAATGCCTTCCATCTGAAGACTCTCACGGGAGAAGATATTCTACTACATGTCAATGGGCAGTATTTGAAACATTATTTCCAGTCCAGAGCTATTTCCAGCTCCTAGTTCTGTATATAGTTGGTTTAGGTTTCCTTTTTGGTTTGCTTGTTTGCTTTGGTTAGAGTATGTTTTCCTTTTGGTTTGCTTTGGTTTGTTTGTTTTCATTTGCATTGCTCTTTCTCTTGGTTCTTCCTCTTTTTGGGATCTCTGGGTGCACCTGTGTGACAATGGTGACAAAGTAGGTCTGATGTTTTGGTATTTCCCTTACAAACTTTAATCATCCTTCCACGACATCGTGGTACGAACTATCTACCCAATGTCACTTATCCTTATGCTGAGGCAAAGGGTTTTCTAATCAGTTTGAACAGGAATATATTGGGGTCTTATACTTTTAATTCTTAAATATACCTGAAGTTGCAGAAGTCCCTTATAAGGTTTGAACAGGTGAAAAATCCTTTTCTGCTCTAGTTCCACTGTGGTTCTCAGCCCTGAGTGTGGACTTCACTGTTCACAGGTTGAATGAAATGAGTAAAAAAGAAAAGAAATATCACCAGAAAAGAAAAGAGGGAAAAAGGAGAAAATATTGAAAATCAAAAGGTTTGAATTCAACTTATCAGGGGGATCTGAATATCTCTATCAGGGCTATGGACACCTGGCTGGTAGTAGAGCTATGTTCAGGAGGATCACAACGATAACCTCGTCGAGGCTATGGATGCCTGACTGGTAGCGAGGCTCTATCTAGGTTACTTTTAGAGTATGAATCTTTACGTAGCTTGTTCATACCAAGTTTAGTTCCTGGTGCAACTAAGGGTAGGTAATGAACGCATATGCACATAATTTGACCCTAGTATAGGAAACTTTGAGTGACTGGGAGTTTCTTTGTTTACACATGGGGGTGGTAGTTGAATGTCTGAGTTGAAACCATAAGTTTTGGGTTCTTGATTCTAGGTTGTCAACGAAATGCTCAGGAGCATTTTCCCAGTAGAGTCATCATTTGTTATGCAGTTTTTCAACACATGCCCCACTTGGAGTAGGGACCCTCTTTTTGATGTCTCTTAACCTTTGGTTTTATTGGACTTATCTTTTTGAGGTCTTGACATGCTAGTTTTGTTGGCTTTGATCTTGCCCTGAGGCTTGAATGGGTTAAAATTGAGTTTTAAGCAAAATCTGGGTTTTCACCTAACTCCAGGATTTTCCAGCTCCAGCGGATTTCCCCAGACCCTGGTTCTTTATCTGTTTTTGGATGGATTTTTTGAATCTGGGTTTTTGCCCGATCCCAGGATTTTTCGGTTCGAGCGGATTTTCCCGGACTTTTCCAAAATCCTGAACTTTGTTATATTCCCGGTTTCTACCTTTCCGCGGAATTGCTGTTCATCCGAATTTCCACGTATATTTAGACTTTCTGAAATTCTATTTTGAGCTCAGGTTTTTGGATTTGACAGACGTGTCTTGTCGCTCATTAATGCTTGCAGTACCTTCGCTCAGCCACACAAATGGATGGACATAAAACCTTTTAGGCATCATTTTTTTAACTCCATCATTCATTTGCTTGCTGCTTTGGTGATTGAGAGCTTTCATCCAAACTTTGAGGATTAATTCTGAGTCACTTGTGTGTGGATTGATTGGAGCACTGGTTTAAGTTTTCATCGCTTGGGCGTGCTTGCTTCGGGGTTGCTTCTTCGAGTTCGAGTTTCATCCGCAATAATCCATGGTAGGTTATCAATGGCCCCTCTCATTTGTTTGTGCGATGATGAGTTTTCTGGGTTGGTTAATTGTCATGTCGGGTTGGCCCATGTTTGGCCACGTTTTCCTTCTTGTCGAGCTAGGGTTTGACCTATTTCTTCATGAAACCTTATCACCCGCGCCCCATGAGCTTGTATTTATCCATTAGGTGATGGGTGCATCTGTTTGGGGAGGTTCTGGGTCAGATTGTTTGCCATCTTGGTGTGTAATTTGCCATCTGCGAAGTTAGGTTTTTTTTGGTGTTTGGCCCAAAACGGTAAATTCGTTATGATTGATCAATCTTTCCCTTGTATTAAACTGACCCCTACCCTGTGAGGATTTAGAGTGCCTTAGACTGATCTTTATCGATGGTATTTTAAACCTCGAGCTTACTCTGGTTTCATTGGCAGGGGGCTTTTTCATCAAAATTAGGGCATCGCCATTTCACCATGTGGGCTAGTCCTTTGAAAGCTTCAAGAACTTGAAATCATTTATATTTTGAATATTGCTAGTTGGCATCAATTTTGAAGTCATTCGAATCCCAACTAGTAAGTTTTTGCATGAACATTCAATCACTAATTCGCGTGTCGTTGGTCGTCGGGTTCCCGTGGTGTCTGCGGAATTTCTGCACACCCAGATTTTCCCAGTTTAGGCTAATTCCATGGAGTGGAGTAATTACCAGAATGTTTTGAGCTATCCGCGAATATCCGTCCCATCTAGATTTTTTTGGTTTCCCAGTCTGGCTTTATCTTTTTTGATTTTCCAAAGATAGGATTGATGGAACAAATGTTGAATGCTTATTTCTTGTTGCCAATGGACGAATTTCAGGATAGTCTAATGATCTTTTGGCTGAATTAATGATTTATTTGACTTATGATGTTTTGGTAGCAAGAATCCATCTAGGTCAGATTTCTCTGAAATTCTACCCCGACTGGATTTTCCCAGTTTACGGTGTTTTTCCAGACTGCTTTATTTCTCTAGATCTTCAAATATTAACTGTTTGTGATGGGTTTTAATTGCTTGATATGATTCTATGTTAACCTTTGGATTGGAATATGTATAATAATTGAATACTAATGATGTATTTTGTGAATCTAGGCCGAATCAAGCAAGGCTGTAGCAGGAAAGACTAAGGGTGACACAGAGGGGTCATCCATCTCAGAGGCAGAAAGACTAAGATTTGACATCAAGAGCCAGCTGCCAGAAGGCAAGATATTGTCCGTGTGGTCTGAGGTGTCTGACACCAATATAGGGGCCTAGAGATACAAGGAGTTTAAACAAAGGACATCTAAGAAGAATCTGTCTGTGCTAAGGAATGGCATGATGAAGTACGGGTTAGTGCATGTGGCAGGTTTCCCTCTAGCAATTCAATGTTATGAGCTGATTCTGGAGTGTGCCAAGTAATACGACTTCGACACACAAAGGGTTGTCAGTACTGAGGGAAGAGTTTTGGTGAACTTTAGTCCTATCTCCATTGCCCAAGCCTTCGACATGCTGGATCTGTCTTTTGTTTGTGCTTTGAACATAGACATAGCTAAAACATAATATGAGAATGAGCCATCCAAAGCTCAACAAATGATCAACTCATGGTTAGAGAAACCAAAATCCCACCATTCCAAATTACCTAAGCAATTGCATAGGGTTAAATTCAGGTCGGATAAGTATGATGCAATTACATTCTTGAGTAGAGTGGCAGGATTGAAGAGTGCTGGGGTGTTAGAGAGCTAGATGGTGCATGTGATTAGCAAGATTGAACAGGGCACCAATTACCATTGGGTAGGACTCATTAGTTCTGAGATTGATAAACAGCTGAGGAACGTCCTAGAGACAAAGAGATTCACTATGTCCTCCTATGTCATGTATGTGTTGGCAAGATTCTACCCATACAAGGGTTTGAATCCACGAGGGACTTTTGGACAGGACATTGTCTATGAAGTATACCTGGAGTTGCACCTGGGACACAAAGACTACTGCAGGGCTAATGATGCATTCACTATGCATATCACCCGGATGCTTCAAAATTCTGAGCATGTGAGACTTTCAGATGGAACCAAAGGATTGATAATGAATTACAGAGCCTGGTTCATTCAATTTCCCACCTTCACCTACCTCATAATTGATGGATGTCCGGTCGCTCCATATAGGTTACCTCGGTATCCTACTAATCACATTGTGTTATTGGAGATTGTCAGACAGATTTGTGAGTTTGATGCCATTGTGAAGAAGGAAAAGCATAAGACGGGTTTCGATTGAGATTTCCCTCTCGAAATTGGTGTAGCAGAAGTGTGCCCATCCATTCAATCAACACACACCGCAGGGGATGAATTGGCAGCATATGGTTTCTCCTTCCACTCCAAAAGGATGAACTTTGATATCACAGGAGAGGCACAGAAGAAGGCCACTAGGGAGTACTGGCATAAAAATGACTTAGAGGACTATTGGGCAAACATTAGGGATGACCTTGAAGCAAGAAAAAAGAGGTATTCTAGGCTCACTATGGAGGCAATCAGACAATACAATGTCAAGTTGATCCCGGACCAACTGGAGGATGATGGAAACCTGGTACAGGATCATGCCTATGAGGCTATGAAGGATAGGTCCATCTGGGAAATCAATTGGAATGAAGATGAGGTTACAGAGTTGGAAGACCTAATGGCCCCCGTTATGAAATTCACCTCTTCCTGGTTAAAGCATAAAATTTGGGAGTTGGAGAGCGAGAAGGTAACTTGTACCTTCAATTTGATGGGAGATCTCAACCCTATGTCAACTTCAGAGGAATCCACCGAAGATGACCCCAAAGGGAAAACTGCAAAGAGCTCTCCTTTCAAGATAAAGATTAGAGGCCCCAAGCAAGGTAAGCCCGAAACAAAAAGGAAGCCAAAAGGAAAGAGGAGATGGCAGACTTTGAAGATTAGTAAGTCCTCTGATGAGGAAGAGTTGGAAAAAGCAGAAGAGGAAGATGTTCCTCCACCACCGAAGAAGACAACAACAACCAGGACTTCCAAGAAGAAGGGTCAGGTTGCCTCAAAGGATGAGCCAGCTATTGTGGATGTAGAGAGTTCAGGAGGGGAAAAGACCAAGGTCTATATGAGAAGATCAAGGACTCCATCCCCTAGGGAGCCAATGCAAAAGAAGGACCTTTCTCTGGAGATGACAACTGTAGAGCCATCTAGGGCTGCTTCCCCTCCACCAAGCGTACCTGAGCCATAAATTCTTGAGGAGCATGAAACTAGCAGAGAAGCAGAGTCATTCAAGGAAGGGGCACTCTTTGATGAGGCTGCTGAGCTTGAAGTTGAAGAAGAAGAAATGCATACTTCTCCTCTAGTGATGTATGAAGATTCTCTAGAGAATGGCAGAGGGGGCGGATTGCCTGGGTAGGAGGAAGACATCCCTGTTAGAACCCCATCACCGGTGAAGGAAGTGGAGATTGAGGAAGGTGATCAAGGTGAGCAGCTATCTGAGAAGGAAGAGGAAAAAGTGTTAGCAGACCAACAAGAAGAAGAAGCAGGAACAGAGGAAATCCGGGTAGAACCTGTAGCCCCAGATTGGCTTGAAAAGGAGATAGCAAGGAAGAAGTAGGTGGTTGTTGATGACACTCCCTTGGATTGGGATGAAATGCTGTCTAAAATTGGCAAAAGGAAGAAAAAGAAGGAAGCTAGGGTAGTATCAAAGGTGGAGAGAGAAGAAGTGAACAACAAGGTCATCCACATTCCCACTCCTGCCGTGGACAAAACTAGGGAAGAAGTCACTGGTCAGGATTACAATGTACAAACTATTAACCTTGGACCGGCATCCATGGAGCAGGACATAGAGGAATATGAAGGGTCCAGTGCTGTGATTATTGGGAGATTGAGAAAGGAGACCCAGACCAAGCATGAGTTGAAGAAAGAAAATGAAAGACTTAGGAAATGCTTGGAGGAAGTGATGAAACCCCTGCAGTCTCTCCATCCTTCTTCTGCCACTCCTAGCTTTCTGCCCAAGGAAACTATCTCTGGAATTGAGAAAATGAAAGCTTCAGCTCAAACTGCAGTGGATTGGCTGAAGAATGTGCAAATAAAGGGAGATGATACAATTAAGGAAATCCTATCAGTTGGGAAAGATGTAGTCAGAGCTAAAGAACTGCTAGAATATGTCCTGTCCTAAGATAAGGAAGACATTGACCTCTTCCTGCAGAAATCCAAGATTATCATGGGACATGGTAGGGATCAACTGGTTGCAGATGGAATTCTTCCTTCTTCTAGGTTAGATGAACCTTGGGAATGGTTTGAGGCTTTGCAGATGTGGCAGAAGGCTATGAAGAAAATTCAGAAACGGAAGAAACAAATAGATGGTGATCTTACTACAGTGTATGATGAATGCATTGCGTTCTTTGAGGTCATGACAGGAAGGAGAAAGATTGCTCCAAAATATCTGAGTCTAGAATAGCTAAGAGAGTGGTGGCATGAGGTTTATGCCCTAGATTCTGAGGGTATTATAACCGTTCACCAGTTAGATGATGCAGCCACATACTTGGCAGTGATGGAAAAGTATCAAGCACATAGGGTTGATTGGAATAAAATTGTTGACCAGTCAAAGGAGGAGATTGATTCCATTCAATGCAGACTTAAGATCTTGCCTTTGCCACCTGTTGCTGAGCTGGATAGGGTGTTTTTGAGGGTTCAAGGATCATTGGCCCAGAGCAGGGATAAATGAGGTAGTATTTAATGCCATTTTGAGATTTGTGCTTCCCTAATTATCATAGGGCATGCATTGGACCGGATTGTATTGAGGATTGTGTCAAGGCCGACCTTGATGATAGATGGCATTTAATGTGTGCCTCATTTTTATTTCCTGGGGCCGACTTGTTTTGGGCAGTTATTCTTATTTTGGAAATGTTTTGCTGGGCCGACATATCTTGAAATTTTCTATAAAGGGCATTCTTTCCTCATTGTAAGGGGTTAGCTAGAAAAGTAATAGAGATAAGTAAGAGCAGAAAAGAGCTAGAGTATTTTGTAGTAGAATTAGTATTCAATTTCTTGAAGCAAATACTATTTCAGAATAGTGGAATTGTTGTAGTCTTTTGATGATTTAATGCAATTGAGGACATTGCGGTTTTCTTGGTGAAATCTCTTGTGTTATTTTATCTTGCATGGTTTCACTGTTCTATCTTTCAAATTGCTTGAGGATTTAGAGTTTAGTGTTCAGAATAAGTCAATTTTAGTTTGGTGAATGGTGTTTATGATTTCATATTTGGAATGTTTGTAGCAATCTCTGGTCTATACTTCCAGTAACTATCTAATTGTAGTAGGCTAGTGAAGTCAACCTAGAGTATACATTTATATGTGCTTAAGTTCGATTGTAGATGAATGTCTATGATTTGAAAATTTATATACCTTAGAAGATTACACCGTTCTTGTAAGATTGCATTGTGGGTTAAGCAGGAATTGGTTATTTGAGGTTGGTCCATTCCAAATTTATGTCACTTGCATTATTCATTCCAAGAATAGTTTACATCTTATCGTATCTTAGCACCCTTATCTTTTGTTATTTCTTTATCATCTGATTAGATTTAGGATTAAAGATCATCATATTGCAAAATCTGATAAATTAAGAGATATATTTTGCTTATAGTAAGGTCCCTTTGTGATCACCAGCATTTTCACATATTATCTGAGTTGTTTATGCATTGTCATGACCTAACACCCGAGAGACCTTGGGGTGATTTTCAGTGATTTATTGTTGAAAATAACCTTTCAAGAGAGATAGAATATTGCATTCTGTCTAAGTTGTTGCTGTGCAGAAAACACCATCAACACAAGGCATATGATGTTGAAGAAAGAGTTTCTAAAGGACTAATATTACTACCTATCATAGTGGGACTTGTTGTGAAGAACACATTTTATTAGGTTCTAGATCAGGATCCTTCCTATAACATACTTTTGGGTCATCCATGGATTCATGATATGCAGTCAATACCATCAATGTATCATCAATGCATCAAGTTTCCATATGATGGACAAGAAATAACTATACAAGATGATTATAATAGTACCCAAACTTGGTCAAATCTTTGAGCAACTCAAGATGTCTTTGTGCCACACAATAGGGAGGCTCTTGTTGTTTCTTCTTCCAATCTACAAGGCCAATTGCAAGAACTGACAAAGAGTTTTGACACTAGGCTAAATTTTAAAGACCAAGGAGTTGGTGAATATTCACTATCCCTTTCTACCTTACCTCCTCCTCCGAAGTCACATGGGCAGCCAACCTTATCAAATCAAAAGATTGCAATAGCCTCTACATCCCGAGCTTCTGCACCAATCACAAAGTTTGACAGAAAATTCATTAAAGCCAACACCATTGAGGAAGAAGCTAAAGATAAGGACACCCTAAATTAGCAATACAAAGATGAAGATGAATCTCTCTTGCACAGTAAGTTACCTACAAAACAATATGGTAAGGGATACGCTATCATGCAGAAAATGGGCTATGAAGGAAATGGTCCTATAGGAAAAAGAAGAGAAGGAATCATGGAACCAATTCAACCTATTTCAATACATCCAAGTGATAAAACAAGACTTGGATATGGTAAAGTTACAGAAGAATCTACTTCACAGCAAGTACAATCAACTCATAAAGGAGGATCAATGACAGATAAACCTCATAAATCAGTTTTCCAATTGCAGAATAGTTTAGATACTGATTCTACTGAATATGAATGGGACACCATTTATAATGATGAATTTTGGAGAGACAAACAAGTTGATACTATACACAAATATGCACTTGTTCTCAGTCAAGGAGAAGGTTCAAGGCCTCCACTTGATTATGTTCTACAAAGCAATCATGACTCAAGTGAGGACAAATCAGATTCTAATGAGATTGACGATCAACAGGAGAATACCATCATAGACCTTGTCTACCATGAGGATGCTAACCACATCATGACTTTGACAATTCAAGATCTTACCCAACCTAATGATCCCATGCCTTTAGTTTATCCAGAACTTATTGATTGGGACATCGACGCACAAATCCATATCCCTACATTCCATAATGATGAAGACATTATAAATTTCCTTTGTTCCTCTAATGAAGAAAATAATTGTTTCATCCAAGAATTTCATACTCATGATTTTGATAAGGAGGGTTTCAAGTCTCTTAGCTGCAAAATAAATGAAATAAAAGATGGATCTATCGGTGAAAACCAAAAATTGGCAGTGGTAGATCACAATAAGAGAAAAATAAAGAGCGAATCCAACAGTGAAAACCTTTCTGAGGCACTGAAGGATGAGAAACTTGACACTCTTCCCAAGTATTATCACGAAAGATCTTCTATTTTGATTGAACCAATAGAATCAATCAACATAAGTATAGCAGAGCAGCCAAAATTTTTGCAACTTGCAGCATCATTAATAGTTGAAGAAGTCCTAAAATTCATGGAATTCTTGAAGGAGAATCAAATCAACTTTGCTTGGTCATATGTTGATATGTCAGGGTTAGATCCTAATCTGATAATGCATCATTTATCTATCAAAGTAGGGGCAAAACCTGTGAAGCAAAAACTCAGAAAAATGCATCCACATGTTGCATTATTGGTCAAAGAAGAATTAAAGAAGCTTTTAGATGTTGGATTCATTCAAACTATTGACTATGCAGAATGGATTTCCAATATTGTACCTATTTCAAAGCCAGACAGAAGGATCAAAGTTTGTACAGATTTTAGAGATTTGAATAAGGCTTGTCCCAAAGATGACTTCCCTTTGCCCAACATAGATATGATTGTTGATTTAACTGCTAGCCATGCAATGTATTCATTAATGGATGGATTTTTGGGATACAACCAGATAAAGATTGCACTAGAGGATCAAGACAAAATAGCGTTTACATGCCCTTGGGGTACCTTTTTCTAGAATGTAATGCCATTTGGGTTAAAGAATGCCGGAGCCACTTATCAAAGAGCAATGACAAAAAAAATTCATGATATGATGCATACATTCATGGAAGATTACGTTGATGATCTCCTTGCCAAATCTCACATATGAGAAGGACATCTAAAAATCTTATAAAAAATCTTTACCAAAATGGAGAAGTTCAATGTTCGACTCAATCCAAAGAAATGTTTCTTTGGTATGACATCTGGAAAACTCCTAGGATACATTGTTTTAGAAAAGGGCATAGAGGTTGATCCAGAAAAAGTACAAGCTATAATGGACATGCTACCACCATGAAATATCAGTTAGCTTCGATCATTGCAAGGGTGACTACAATCTATCAGGTGGTTTATAGCTCAACTGGCAGACACAATCTTACCATTTACACATTTATTGCATAAAAATGTCCCATTCAAATGGGAAGACAAATGTGAAGCAACATTCAATTAGATCAAGCAATATCTTATGCATCCACCAGTTTTAATTCCACCTATCCCAGGAGAGCCACTCATACTCTATATTTCAGCAACAAAGTATCCTTGGGAGCATTGCTAGCACAAGAGGATTCTATAGGCAAAGAAAGGGCCATATACTATATCAGCAGAACTCTAACAAGTCATGAATTGAACTACAGTTTCATTGAAAAATCTTGTCTTGCAGTGGTTTTTGCTTCTCAAAAGTCACGACACTATATGTTGGCTCACACAGTTAAGCTGATAACCAAGATTGATCCACTAAAATACCTACTAAGCAGAGCTACTTTAACAGGGAGATTTGCAAAATGGGTAATGATCTTAAGTGAGTTTTACATTCACTATGTAGATCAAAAAGCTATTAAAGGACAGGTCATTGCAGATCAGTTGGTTGAAGCACCTTTACAAGAAGAAAATCCAATGCATATTGAGTTTCCTACTGCAGATCTCTTCACAGCAACAATACAGAAATCATGGACATTTTACTTTGATGGATCTTATACACAATATGGCTCGGGGGCAGGGATTCTCTTTATTACACCTAAAGGACATACCATTTCATGATAATATCGGTTGATGTTTCCTTGCACAAATAACATAGCTGAATATGAGGCATTGCTCACAGGATTGAAGATAGCATTGGAATGGCAGATTACAGAGCTACAAGTCTACGGTGATTCACAACTTGTCATTAATCAAATTAATGATGATTATCAAACTAAAAACAATAAGTTGTTACCTTACAAGAACATGGTGGATGATTATAAAAAGTATTTTGTGTCAATCAAGTTTTCACAAATCTCAAGGATTGATAATAAAGCTGTAGATGCAATGGATACCATTGCTTCTTTATTACAACTATCAAAAGATCAAACCAAGCATGAATTCTTGGTGGAACAATTGTTTTCTCCCGCCTATGATAATCCTGAGACTCAAGTCATATGTCATTTAACCTGTTTTGATTCACCTTTATATGGCAAGACTTATACCTATTTGAAAGATAATGTCTTACCTCTAGATTTATCCCGAAACCAAAAAAGGAACTTTATACACCAATCATTTTTTTATACCTTAATTGCTGACATCCTTTACCGACGTGGTCTTGATGGTACACTCCTTAGATGTCTTGAACGTGATGAATCTGAAAAAGCCTTACAAGAGGTTCATGGTGGTATTTGTGGAACTCATTCAAGTGGTTTGACCTTAGCCAAGAAACTTGTTAGAATGGGATACTATTGGCCTACCATGGAGAAAGATTCTTTTACTTTTGTCAAGAAGTGTTCTAAATGCCAGATCCACGAGAATCTTATTCATGCACCTACACAAGAACTACAACCTTTCACTCCGACATGGCCTTTTTCTTAGTGAGGACTAGATCTTGTTGGAAAAATACATCCTTCATCATCAAATGGGCATAAATTCATCATCACAGCTACGAAATATTTTACAAAATGGATTGAAGTTGTTCCTCTGACAATTGTGATGGGTAAAAAAATATCTTCATTTATCCTAAATTACATTATCTGTCAATATGGAATTCCTAATTCTATTATCACTGATAATGGAAGGCCTTTCAAGAATCAAGATGTTGATGAACTTTGTGAAAGATTTCACATCCAACACAGGTTCTCTACACCTTACTATCCACAAGGTAATGGTCAAGAAGAAGCTTCTAACAAAACAATCTTGAAGATCTTGAAGAAGACAGTAAATGACGTCGGTCGTGATTGGCATGTCCAATTAAATCCATCTTTGTGGGCATATAGAACCAGCATTCACACACCAATAGGAGATACACCATATGCCTTGGTCTATGGAGTAGAAGCGATCTTACCACTAGAGGTTGAAATACCTTCGCTTAGGGTCTCACTCAAGGGATTGATAAGTGATGAAGACTACAGAGTTTCTCACCTCCAAGAGCTAGAACTGTTAGATGAAAAATGTCAACATGCAGCTGATCATTTGAAGGGTTATCAACAAGTTATGTCTCGTAGTTATAATCACAAAGTTAAACCATAGACATTTCAAGTAGGTGACTTAGTCTTGAGAGAAAATCCACGTAATCAGCAAGACAGAGAAAAGAAAGGGAAATTTGAACCTAATTGGCTTGGTCCATTTGTTTGTAGCATACGGTTCTGGTGCATATCAGTTATCCATGTTAGAAGGGGACCTGTTTGAAGAGCCGATCAATAGTATTCATCTAAAGAAGTTCTATGTATAAAAAGTCCTAAAAAAAGACCAAAAACATCATAAAAAGTCCTGAAAAAATCAAAAAAATCATAAAAAGTCCTGAAAAAATCAAAAAAATCATAAAAGTCCTGAAACAAAAAAAAAATTAGAAAAATCTTGAAAAAGTGCAATAAAAACAAGTGGTGAAAACCTTGTAAACAGGTGCTACTTGTGATTAAAATAGACTCCTCCATTTATTATTTTATGTCTTGTATTCATTTTCACCATCATCCGTTCATATCTATCATCTGTATATATCTTTCATATCCATATCATATGATGGGGATCCTTATGTTTCATCATGGCATGATGAAATTTGTACATATCTTTTATCCTTAGGTTATGTTTACACTAGGGGCAAAATGCAGAAACATAGACTAAACAAGAGAGGGGCGATGAGCTTTTAGAACATCACGAACGAACACAAGACAGTTTGTCAAAATACAATAAACATTGCCATATCAAATCAACCACAACATGCTTATTCAATGCTAATTGACATCAAAACAACATGATCCAAACAACTATCGAAACGAGAATATCAATGATGATAACCAACTTGGATGATCTTAATTTGAATAAATGTTTGAAATACTTTAAACAACATTTGAATGGTTGTTTGATTTTTCTATCATATCTCTGGAGCAATTCAATGATGTACTGAACTAGAAAAGCAAGGAAGGAGTATGATTTTTATTTGTCTACTGTTTGCGAGGAAATCATTAGTACTATGCAAATTGGTCATGAGACATGCTCTATTACAGATCATTGATGACATTTTGGAATTTGCATGGGAAATGGGTTAACTCATGTCTGTTTATGCAAGCAATACTTAGGTCATCTCGGTTCAATTATACCTAGATGCTTGTATTAACTTGCTATATTAAAAATCATGAAAGCAATACTCAGGTCATCACTGGTGCTAACATACCCTTTGATGCTTGTATTAACTTTCAACATTTCAATGCTCTATGATGATACAAAAAGCAAAAATAAGCTCTCCAAATGCCAATATTGTATGGATATCCTGCATGGTTAGTATAGATTACATTCATGTTAGAATTTGCATTTTGCATTCATAGATTTTCCTAAAAAGCTGGCAAAGTATCAAATGGTTCATATCTTTTTGATTACATGACTGAGTATATTTTGACATTTACAAGACAATATTTCATACATCATTTCATACATATTTGCATCAGAAAATCACAAAAATAAAGCATACATCATCAACATTCATAAACATGTATAAATTGTATCATCCATCGTATTCATACAATCATGCATTAATAGATTTTTACTCATCTCATAAATCATGTATACATATACATCATAAGCATAAACATCGAAAGGCCATCATATCATACACATCATGCATATAAGGAAATAGACACATTTATCTCATCACAAATCATTGTTGCATTTCATATATCTCAAAAATGAATGTCAACATATACAAGGATGTCAATTACATATGATATAACATCATCAAAAATGAGATCATCTCAGGGTGTATACAAATGTCTCAAAAGAGTATCACAAAAATATCATCAAAAATGCACTAGGCAGTGCTATCCTCTGATGGAGCTGGTCTGGGACCTGTACCACCTATCCCTGATGGACCTACTCTGCCTGTCCCTGGTGGTCCTCTTGGAGGTAATGGCTATGTCACACCCCTACTGGTAGTCTGAGAGTGACTCTGGGTAGACCGTGACCAAGTATAACTCTCCCTCCACTCAGGTGGAATAGAATCATGATATCTAGTCCTATAAAACTCAGCCTCCCGGGTGGCTCTGGTAACCTCTCTCTTCATATCACCAGCTAGGGTGCTAGCTGCTACTCTCTGTAGACTATCTGCCAAAGCAATGGCCTACTCACCCCACTGTCTGTTCGTATCCCTCTCAGTAGTAACTGAAGTCAATTTTCCCTACAACTATGTAATCAAGGCATGTGCCTGTGCTAGCTGACTCTGTAAACTCTATACTGTACTTTGTAGAGAGGATATCTGACCTAATACTGTTGGATCTACTAAAGGAGATGGATTTGTGTGTCTCATCTGTGGTCCACCTCTACCACCTCTATCACCTCTCCTACCACCTCTCTTGCCACCCCTATCACCACCCCTACCATCACCACCATCATCTCCCTCTGAATCATCATCTCCTCCACTCTCATCATCATCACTACCATCTGAATCGTCACCCTCTAAAGCCGAATCTCTCTATCATTGTCTCTGTGCAGCAACAGGAGAAATAGGCTCATCAGGATCAAACATACGTGGTGTAGGATGCTCTAATACATACTGGCTATACTCTGGTGTTGTCACTGTGTTAAGGACATCAACTCAATAATCCCACATCACCACTCCTAAACTGGTGAACTCTACAACTGCTGCATCATAGGAAATTAGTGGACCCCACACTGCAAGCTCTGGCTATCACCGTGCATAAATGGTGGAACCTACATGCATACCCTAAATTCGACCAAACTGTCAACATACTCATCCAGCAAGAAATCTCTCAATAATCCACGGAGTACGCCCAATCAAATATCTAGACGTACACACATAGGGCATCTCCCTCACATCCTCTGGCCATGCCTCACAATCTAAATATGGCCGCCAGCATATTGTATCTAGACTATCCAAGAGATGCTGCTAATGATCTAGTTTGCCCAGTCTCGGCTGAGCAATAATGTCGGCATATCTCCATCTATATGATCAACCAGCTAGTCGTTGTCCTCGAGTCAATGGTCACAAAATAGAAAAATGCTCCCATGCCCATATTTGTAATAATGAGCACCCAACAAAAAAACTCTAGCCTCTACCATAAACAATATGATGTAACTCATCATATAAGTGAGCAAGCATGCATGTCTACCATGCATACCATGTCCCCTGCATCACCATACTCTCCAACACACAACCCCACCCAATCACGAACCCCTTCGACCTATGGTCGAGGCACAACACACCTCCAATGAAGCCTGCAAGTACATACGGTAAAGGTGGATATGTGTCTATCATCTCGCCCCATGGGATGAAATATCCGGCAATCTGATCATCTTTGAAAATCCTCCTCAATGCATCAGTACCTCCAGCCTCTCGGCTATCAAAGACCACTATCTCCCCCATCACTGGGATCCTCAGGATACGATATACATCCTCAAGGGTCACTGTAATCTCTCTGGACGGTAAATGAAATGTGTTGGTGTCACTATGCCACCGCTCAACGAGTGCTATCAATAAAGCCCTGTTGAGGCAAACCTCAGGCATGTCAAGCAATGAACTCAATCCATAGGCATCAATCACATCTTGATCTGACTGTAACAGATGTGGAATCAAACCCCATGTACTTGAAAATGTCTCTCGTAACTACAATACGCCCAATCTCTCTTGTTGACATAACATGACAAAGCAAAATTAATATCAAATCATCATGACTTATCAATCAAATCACAACAAACTAGTTGTTTTTCATCATTATGGAATGCAAATATATCAACATCATGTTTGGTTTTAACAAAAGCAAACAAATCACATCAAACTATTTATTTTTCATCATCATGGAAAGCAGATAATCAACATCATGTTTGTTTTTAACAACTTTAGAAGCAAACTTATCAGTCATATTTGTTTTTAACAACTTTAAAAGCAAATCTATCAGTTTTTATTTGTTTTCCAACAACTTTGGGAACAAATTTATCACTTACAACAACATATAATCAAAGGTGCTATAGAAAACATCATGGGTGCTATAGAAAAAATCAAAGGTGCTACAATATCAAGGGCGCTACAAAACATATCATGGGTGCTACGCTTTTCATTAAGGGTGCTACTAAAACAAATGCGCTACGGAAATCATTAAGGGTGCTGCAAAAGTTATCAAATGCGCTACAAGATTATATGCACTACAGAAATTGTTAAGAGGGCTATGGAAATTCTTAAGGACACTAACACACAGTTTTCTATAATCAAAACATTGAAAAACATGCAACAAACGGAAAATTTTCAAAAAGCAAGAGTTTGACGAGGTACATATCAGAGGTCCATAGTGTGCTAGCCACTGATGTCGTCAGATGCGCTCGAAATGGTGTTGGTGAATCAGAAGTGCCATAATTATCAAACCAGAACTCAAAAATTTTCAAATTTTACTAGGATAAAATGGAAAATGACATGGAAAAATGACATTTTTAACCTATATAATGGTAAAATTGGTGCATTTTATCACATTTTAATACAGCAGGGGCAATTTTGATCATCAATTTTTCATTTACATATTTCTGGGTCAGTTTCTTCATAGGATTATTTCAAACGATGAATCGACATCTTCAAAATCATAAAAATCAAAAAATTCACAAAAATCAAAATCTTATCGATTCATCATTCACAGGGGCATATACCTATCAACATTCGACAGTCAACATCTGGGGAAAATTTCAAAATTCTTTGAAGCACTGTGTAAAACACATCACTTCAAAGAGGGGAAAAATGTATACACCTAAAAATGGTCACATCACATTGTCTGGTAATTAATTACTTATTTTTAATATTTAATTAAATCTCTAAATTCCATCTACGTATAAATAAATTTAAATAATTTATTTATATTTGTTCATTCTTTCATTTCGATTAAATAAATAAGTTTATTTAATCATCTTTTCGTATCCATTTCTTAATTAATTAAATAAACATTGCGATTTATTTATATTAATTATCAATAATCTTGGTTTGAATATTTTATTCAAATAAAGATTAAATATTCCTCTTTTCTAATTAAATTCTTCTAAATGTTCATTCATCATTTCATATATCTCAAAATATTTAATGTAATTCTTCTAATATCCATTTCCAATTAAATGTTTCTAAATATTTAATTAATTCTTCTAAAGTCATATTACAATTAAATATTTCAAAATATTTAATTAAATCTTCCATAGTGTTAAAATCAAAAATAAAATTCAATAAATGAAATTAAATAAATTTATTAATTTATTTAATTTGGGGATTATCTTCAACAGCCGTGAAACAAACTGCCGAAACAGAAAAATTAAATTACTTTGTTTCTGTGCAAGCTTGTTCCCATGGGTTGAAGACAGGCATCCATCCTTTTCTCCAACCTCTCAACCTCTTCCATCTTCTTCTCAACCTCTCCATCTCTCACCTTTCAAACTTACCAGATAACCTCACAGCCATTGATTCTTGCCAGCCAGGATTATGCCTGAGAAAAACTATAAATACGACTACCGGGCCTTTGAAATCATATAGAAGCTTTTAGCAGGAAAATTATAGTCAATTTGTAATAGCATAGCCTTCATAATCCTTTTAGCATATCCATTTCATAAGCATAGTATAGAATCATGGCATATTCACTTCAATCCATAGCATCTTCCATTTACAGCCCCTGTGCATAATCCACAGCCCTTGTGCATATCCGTTAGCATTCTCACCTTCACTAGCATATAGGATAGAATTTCTTTTGCACACTCATTCTGCAGACTGCCATTTGGAGAAGCCAAGCTTACATAATCTAAGAGCAGCAATTTCGAACAAATCTCTCGAGATAGAGAAAGATGGAATGCTTCTAAAGAATTTCCATTTTATTTTAATTTCTCTTCAATTTCTTTAGTTTAAAGTTCTATTAATTGTGTTTTGTTTTCAATTTGATTGCATAAATCTAACATACACACATATAATGGGACACCTTTCAAAAACTAGGATTTTCCTGAGCTATGCCAAAAATTCAATATCCAACACTACTTTTCCACCCCATATTAACCCTAGGGTAATGGCCAAGATGAGGCTTCTAATAAAACCATCCTAAAAATCCTCAAGAAGATAGTTAATGAAGCTAGTCATGATTTACACCTACAACTAAATACCACCTTATGGGCTACTGAATGACTATCCACATGCATATGGGTACAACCCCCTTATCACTGGTCTATAGATCATAAGCCATCCTTCCCATTGAGATCAAGCTTCCATCCCTAAGAATATCATTACAAAATCTCATTGTTGATGAAGAATATTGGGTGTCATGTTTGAACGAGCTAGAACTACTAGACGAGCTACAATAAGAAGATCAAGAGTCAAACCTTTTAGGTTGGAGAGCTTGTGTTAAAAGAAAATTAGAAGAATGTACCCAATCTAGATAGGAAAGGAAATTTTGAACCCAATTGGTTGGGACCCTTTTTCATCACAAAAATTTATAAATCAGGAGCATATTAGCTATCCACACCCATTGGTGAGCCTCTATGGGAGCCCATCAATAGCACCCATACCAAAAAAATTTATGCCTAAGCTTGCAAGGTATAAATACAAACAAAAAATCCAAAAATAAAAATTAGAAAAGTGATTGAAAATAGTAAAGAGAAAAAAATTGTCCTCTAGTGAAAACCACTTTGATGGCACTTTGGGAAAGTACCTTGTTGAAAACTTGACAATTAGGTGGGCCTTGTGTAAATAAAGCACTTTTCATCCACCATAGATTCTTTGAATTTTTCTGCATCACCTACCAACTCTTTGTCGTTGCCATTCACCCATGGCATTCCATTGATCCTTCCATTACCCATTTCCCTCTACATCATAGCTTGTTCCTGCATTTGTATTATGTTCCACTCTAGAACTACTTGGCACATTCCTAAGGTTAGTTTTTCCTACCTATATCAAAGTATTCTATCACATCATGTTGGGGGCATGTTCTTATACCTACATTGGTTCATATTCATGTATATTCTTGAAATCTTCCTTGAAAATTAGAAAATCCAAAATGTTCATAAAATCAAGAAAATCCTAAATCATCCAAAACATGTCAAAAAACCAAATAATAGGTCAAAACCATAAAAATTCAAAATAAGAGTTGTCATGTTGAACTACGTTGTATTTGAGCTTTGATGTAGGCAAGGCTAATCATTGATCAACCCTTGAGACATTAGGTCAATACTTAGGAGTCCATCATAATAAATTGGCAATTTCCACACATGTTCATAATTCATCAATAAACGAGTTTATTTCAATCAAACTACATGGTCTCTGCATGTATAACATAAGAAAGGCTAATCATTGATCAGCCCCCAAGGCCCCTAAGACAGGTCCTTAGGTGATGTTCTTGGTCAAAATCTCATAAAACACAAAACCATTAGAAAATTTGAAAATTAAAACATTTGTAAAATATCTCAAAAATCCCAAAACAACCTGAAACATTTCAAAAAATACCAAAAACATTCAAAAAACTCAAAATATTCCACCCCATTTTGCTTTCACCTATAATAAACATCCACTCACAATAAATCAATCTTCACCTTCAACCTTTGGCAAAACAATCAGAGACAAGTACAACAAATTGGAAGTGAAAACTCAAACATTAGGGTCTTAAGTCTAGGTTATTAGATAAAAAAGTCGGTCGAATCTTGCTATCAATAGCCTATCATCTAGTTAGACCCAAAATCATTTGACAACATCATGTCCTATGATGCATCCTTCCTACAATGGACATCAACATCAAACATCATGATATTTTAGTCTTGGCTAGAGGTATGAAGAACATTAGCTTATTTTTTACTTGATCTTTTCTTATTGATTTTTCTTATTGCACTCATTCCAATGACCTTTCGATGATCACTACTAAAAATGATTTAGAAAGAAAGGAATGGGGCATTGATCATTATCTTTGATTAGTTGTGTTTGTTGGATATTCTTGTAATATAACCTTGGTCATGCTAATTTTGTTTGGTTTAGGGAGGATGCTTTGAATATCTTGTTGACTATTACATTGGGGGGTTTTTCCTTTCTATGTTTTGGTTTGAGAGGTTTGAAATGTCTAAAGTACACTCTAACAAGGTTTTGTATGCCAGGTGTGAATAGCAATACTCCTATCTATTTGTTGATTCAAAGTCCATCTCACTAGATACAATGTCATCCTAGTTGTTTATACATTGATGCATTGTATGTATGTGTGCTATCAAACATAAGTAAAGTTATGCTCTTTGCATCCCCAATCCATAGATAAGAAATACCTCACCATCACTCATCATCATATTTAATAAAATATTGATGACCCGTAGAATTTTTTGAATTTTTCATCTTCTCAGAATCAAGGGTTGATCCCTCTTATTCTTCTATTTCCTTCTAACATGGTATCATGTGATTCACTAAAATAGTGACACAGCCATCCCACATTCATTAAATGTCAACATACACATCCCGCGTACTCATAATCATGATAGGAAACATCATCCACCTCATCCATCTCACATTCATTGCATCAACATTTAAATTGTTTAGGATAATATAGATTTGTTATTCTAAGCATCTTAAAACCATCTCATTTGCATCATCATCATAATCTATATTTTTTAGTTTAACCTTCTCATTTCACCATCCATAGACATATTTGTCATGAGATCAATCCTAAAATTGGAATTTTCACTCGATCTCTCAAGGGAGTAGTGTACTAGTGTAATTCTTTCCACTAGGGCAATAGTGGGGCATCCAAAAAAATTTTAAAAAAAGAAATTCAATCTTTGCTAGCATCAATCTTTGAACCAACACAATTGCTAAAATACTTCAAAGATAGGAAAACTGTAGACATGCAAATTGACATTATTAACTTAAATCTAATCAATTAACATCATTTCTACTATTAATCAAGTAATTAAGTTTATTTGATTAATTCACTTCCTACTCATTAATGTTCATCAAATTTAATTAAATAAATCAAATTATTTAATCAAGTACCCTAAAGTCCCCTCATCTGATTTAATAAATCAAATGTCAAATCCCCTAATTCCTCCAAGTTAATTAATTCTAGATTATTTAACTCCTAATACTAATTACCCATTCTCTAGATTTTGACTCAAACTTAGTCAAAATAAACCCCTGATTAACTAACTCACTTGCACATGAAATTCATTTCTTTTAATTAACTAATTAGCCCTATTTCCATCACAAAAGGACATTCTAGGGAATATTCCTTCATTAACTCCCTTTATTTGACTTTCTTACCTAAACATTAACCCCTCTTACATCTCAACAACATTCATTTAATGCCTCTTACAAATGCATTAATCTCTCTTACACCCCTCTTACATCTCAACCACATGCATTAACTATGCACATTCTCTAAAATGTGCTCCACCTTCATCCATTAGCCATGTGACAAGTGTCACAATCTCATTGGCTATCTTTTAGTCCTGCATTCCTCCCATCTCTCCATTATTCAACCCTTCAACCCTATAAATAAAGCCACTTCTACTTGAAATCCATCCACAGTCTCAAGCATTTTCACCATAGGAACTTTCATCTCCATCACTTACATCTTTGCATCTTCATCACATTCTATTCATCATTTTGGAAGCCTATCAAGGGGGTGGGAAAGGGCATCCTTTTTACATCAAAGGAGTACCACTCCCACTATGGGATAAGGGTTCATCAGGTTTTCATGTGCTTTCCTTTATTTTTTTGGTTCTATTTATCTTGTTTACATAGGTAGCATGATTAAGCATTTCATAGGAGTATTTTATGTTCCTTGTTTAGATTGATTAATTCTAACATTTTTCTTGTTTGAGTAATATTGTAGGTTGGTACTCACAAAATCAAATATAATGAAGTAATGATGAATTAACAAATAAGTTATGATGCAACTCACCAAAACCTTGAACAAAAGGTTAAAATCTTGTAAGTAATGGCTAGAATGAATGTTGATCTTGACTCTTGCTTGTATGATATGGATCTTAATTCTAAAACTTGATTGAATCACAAAACCCTACATCACAAATGTTAGCTAAAAAACAAACATGATGCATGATGACTTTGACATGATGCTTGATACTTGAATAGTAATCCAAAATGCTTCATAATCACTCTTGAATGCTATTGAATGCTAGAATTCCTGATCTTAAAAAATGATAGATGACTTGTAAACTTTCTAGGTGAGAAATGAGTGAAATAACCTTGTATTTATATTTTTTTTATGCCAAATTTCCTGACATTGCAACACTACAAGTTGAGATTAGATCTAGGAGAATAAGATCCTACCAAGAATTTAAATTTAAAATAGGTTCAAGCTAAGAAAGACTCATACATTAGTTGGGGTGTATGAGTCCCTTTAGGCTAAGCTTGGGACACATTTTTAAAGAAATGATTATTTTAGTGTGAAATTCAAATCCAGGCCCCAAAACTTAGGTGGGACCCATATGCCCAAGGTGGCGTATGAGTCTTAGATCACTAAATATTAGCCATACAATCCAAAATCATTAAATTATGATTGGTCACTTGATATATATTGGGATTATCCTCAAAATCATGTAGTAATTAAGTCTTTTGGATGCAAAATAAGGCCAATTAAGGCATAAAGAAGCCCAATTTTAGAAGGGAGGGCACAAACTAGAGTGAAAATGTAAAGAGATACATTTTTCTACACTATAATTTTATCGATTCTTTCAGTTTATCATAAATATCTTGATATAGTTCATGCACAAGTAAGAATTCTTCATTGATTGCATTCTCTCCATAGACAAGATTAATTAATATCCCATTACTATGCTTTTCATTGATTCGACTGGCTATGTAAGGAAGACCATCGAGTATATGTTTAAGTGTGTCTTTTTGTGAAAAAGTGATATCAAGAGGAATTTTAGTTTGGCCCTTAGAGGATTGAATTTTTATCAATCCAACCATACTATCCATAGTACTTTCATTATTAGTATCCATGTTGTCGTCATCCATGTAAACATTCATCATGTCATTCTTCTTAGTTTCACTAGCATTGAAAAATGAGATATTATGATTTGGCATAGGGTTGGCAAGGATTTGCATGTTTTGGTTGGGAGGGGAAACAAAATTATTACCTTGATCATTGGACCCTCCAATTTGAATACAATTGGAATCAATGAGGATTTGCACAAGATGTATAAGATGCTTAAAATGTTGTGTATTATGTCCATTTTGGTGATGAAAATGACAATAGGAATTTGATCTAAAGTTCATAGGTACTAGCTTGTAAGGATTAAGAGTTCTAATGGTAGGTAAGTAAATCAAGCTCTTTTCTAGAAGTTGCAACATTCTGTTACGGAGGGTATTGTGTAAGGGAGTAAATTTTCTAGCTGGATCCCCAAATGTGAAAGGATTTGTCTTTTTTATAGTTGCCACTTAGGTATCAACATGTTCACTTGGTAGATGGGGATTTAGTTAATTAAATCATTTATTTTGTTTTCTAAAAGGTTGGTAATTTTTTTTATTTGCATATTCATAATTTTTAGGATGACTAGAAGTTTAATGACTACTAACCAATTTTTAATAATCAAGAAGGGTAGTACACAAGTGTACGAAGGAAGGAAACTTCATCATGCCAATATTATCTTGCATCTTAGTTTTTAATTTCTCAAAAAACATTCATTTAAGATGAGGATCATGAATGTTTACATCAATTTGGGAATAAAGCATTTGGTAGCATAAAATTAAGTCAATAACATTTTTGTCATCCTTTTGCTTACATCTCATCAAATCAGCTATTGTCATATTAGGAGTCATGTGTACTTGTAAATGGTTTATAAAGGCCTCAACAATTTCATTGAATGAATGAATTGAGTTATTTGGTAAGGAGGAAAACCATTCTAAAGTGGTATATTTTAAGGACCTAGAGAAAAGCTTAGGCAAGAGTTTATCTTCAAGGATAAATTTGCTACATAAGGTGGTGTAAGTGGAAACATGGTTAGAAGGATCTCCTTTCTCCATATTTCTGAAACCTAGGAATCTCTATACCTTGTGCAATTAGAATTCTTAATATTTCCAAGGATAAGGATTTTCTTTTGACATATTATTAAGGTTGTCCATTTTTATTTTGCTTTATGGTGGAAATCTATTTTTTAAGGGATGAATTTTTTTACAAAATTTGGTTAAGGATGGCATCATTGGATGTGTTTTGTGATGGAGGTGAATATAGTGGAGGTGTATATGTGTTTGAGGGGAAAGTGAATGGAACACATATGGAACTAAATTGGTGGAGATATGACATGAGATTCCACAAAGGTATAAGGACTACTAGTGGAAGTACCTAAGGTAGAAATGGTATTACTAGTAGGTTGCATCATTGTGGTAACTTGAGGGTTTGTATAGGTAGAAATAGAGGCAATGGTTGAACAAGGAGGAATTTGGGTTTCCCCTTGACTTTGAGAATTGTTCAAATTTTGAGCACAAATAGTAATTGAGGTAATATTTTTACCAAATATCTGAGCTAAGTTACATGAAAGTTCTATTCCTTATTCACTTTCAATCATGCATTCTATGTTATCTATGGTAGGGATAGTAGTGTTGGAATTTTTTTCAGTACTCACTTGATGTTGTAGGTTTGCTAATTCTTCATGGGTTTGGACTATGTTTTCTTGAGGGACACTAGAAACCATTGTTTCAACACGTGTCATACTACTTGAAGGTAAGGAGTTGGCAATGGTATGGTCCATACCTAGTGAACTAGTCTCAATACTATGGGTGAGAGAGCTAGATAACCAAAGATTTATAATGATTGTGCCATCATAGGATGACATGAATCTCAAACTGTGTCTCACTATAATATTAGCAATAGGACACCAAGTTGTAAAGCTCATACAAAGGACAATCAATGAATGCAAGGTAAATGCAATGAACATAAGATAAATGATATGATTTACTTCCAATTCTTATGTTTACAAATGCACTTCAAATGAAACCAAACTAAACTAGATCTAATGAAGTGAATGAAACAAAGATATGATAACAACAAATATAAACACAAAAATGAAGATTTTAATGTTGTGAAATGTAAATTTAGGTCTAATATGAAACTAAATCATCCAAATGGGTGAACAAGTCCTAGTTAGGGTTTTTGGAAGGTTCAAATTCTAAAAACAAAACAACATAAAATTCCCAAACATCCAGAAAAACTACCTTTATAGGGATTAAATCACCTAGGTGGGTGAATGTGTCCCAAATGAGGGTTTTTACACAAAATTTAGCAAATTACAATTTTCCAATGAAATTTAATGATGCAAGATGCAAAAATGCAATCTATATGCACTTTTCACCAATGCAATGATTTAGGAGTCCTAAATCCAATTCAACTAATGAAAATGTAATGAAAATTTAGCCTGGATCTAGGACTATAATGTTCTCCAAATGAGAAATGCAAGTGTCCAAAGGTCAGGTTCACCAAAATGAACACAAGGAAATAGGGTGCTCCACCATTTTGAAAATGGAACATAAGGGACAAGGGGACCTATTTCACTTTAGTTCATTAAGAAACCAAGATCCCTCAATCAAGTGACTCAATTGAGGGAAAGGTTGCTACTAATAGGAATAGTAGGAGGTTTCCTTAGTTGTGATTAAATATGGGGTTCACCACTAAGAAAATTCTTAGAAAAAAGGAAATGAAATCAATATGCAAATCTAACTATATGACCTAGAAAATGAAACTTAAGATCAGAATGAGAAACTAGGGATAAATAGAGAAGCACTTGGAAGACTGGAGATGTGAAAGAAAGGTATGTAACCCTAAAAATCTATTGTTTGAAGCTTATTGGGACTCATATGATAGGTTAGGTGATTTAGTCCTCCTACTAGAAATTGGGAAAAATCTAGAATCTTCTACTAGAAAATCAAGATCTACAAAACACTATTGAAAAGAGGCATATTAGGACTCATATGCCCAAAGGGGTGATTTAATCCTAGTACTAGGGATTACCTAAAACTTTTGTAGGTCCTCTAGTGATCTTTTGTAGCTTCCATCTTGTTTGATCTTCAAATATGAAAATTTTGAATTCTAATCTATAGGTGAGTTTCCACAAAGATGATAACTACTTGACAACTTTGACAACCTTCTCCAATTTTGCAACTTTTTCCTTAAAGGATCTTCAAGCTCCAAAACACCTAGATATACAATCACACATAAAGAGGGGAAAATTTATTTTTATGCTAGGGTATAGCGGTTTTCCCTATTAAAACCCAATTTTAGTAAACAATCCTTGAAATGGAATGAAATAAAATGAAGGAATGATGAATGAACAATATGCAATGTTGCAACTCACCAAAATATTAAAATGAAGGTTGTGATATTGTATGAAATAGCTCCAATGGATGTGGATCTTGACTCTTAATTTTGATATGAGATAAGGGTATGTGCAGGATCATCATCAAAAAAATAGGCACTTAAGTGGAAAAAAATTCAAAAAAAATAGAGTTAGACAACTTGATGTAAAATTTGAATAAGTTATCTATACTATTTCAAAAATATGTAAGAATAGAATCTTTAGAAAATTGAATGTAGTTTCTAAACTACTTGTTTTTGTTTTTTTTAAATCTATTTGGTTTCAATTTGAAATTTCAATGCAGTGGTACTTAAATTTTAGGGAAAAAATAAGAAGTAGGTGTTTGTCTGATGACCCTAACCACAATAAAATGATAATATTTTTTGTAAGCTTTTAGATATAAGTATAAGACTCATGTTTAGATGTGATGCATATTTTTTGTAATTTATTTCCAAGTAAATAATTAATTATGAATTGTTTATTACAACTTTTAAAAAATATAAAAACTCGTATGTCTAACCAGCTTAACTTGATCAAAACTTCATGAAATTCAATTTTTTTAATCCTATAGTATGCAAAGCATAGAATGTGATGCATGTTTTGGATTCATAAAATGTAATACCGTTTGAAAGCTATGGATATTTTTCAATTAGCCTATCAATCAGGACTTTAGTCATAACTTGAGAAAATATAAAATGAATAATAATTATTTATTAAATTCAAAGTAAAGCATAATTTATATTGGTGGAAATCTAAGAATATCCTTTAAAAACCCTTTTTGTTTCATCAATTTTGGGTAAAAATAAATTCATTAGCCACATACCCTACAAATACCCATCATATTGCCACTTTTTGGCCCATCATGATCCTGCACATACCCATAATATCTTTGAATGCTTGCTTGAATCATGAAAACCTACTTCACAAATGTTAGCTCAAGAACACACATGATTCATGATGACTTTGACATGATGCTTGAATCTTGAATGTTGGTCCAAATTCTTGATAATTTTCTCCTGAATGCTCTTCTATACGCTTGCTCTCATAAACCTTCCTTAGGAAAGATCTCTTGAGAATATTTAGTGAAATTATGTGAAATAACCTTGTATTTATACTTGCTTATGACAATTTTCCTAAAATTACAACACTACAAGTTGACATTAGATCTTGGATAATAAAATACCACCAAAAATTTGATTTAAAAATAGGTCATGGTTTAAATAGGACTCATATGCCACCTTGGGTGTATGAGTCCCAGTGTCTTAAACAAAAGACACAAACAACAAGAAGTGTTAAGTTTGCAAGGAAATATGGCTGGGCATCTCAAAAAGAAACATCTAAGATCATTAGTTCCTTTGGTAGAAGACACGTACTACTATGTTGTAATGTAGAATCAAACATATTTTATTTCACAGATTAATCCTTTTGAAACTCATGCTTAACCAGTTTCAACAACACCATTAACAGATTCAATAAACAAAACAAACAGCCATGAAAGATGAAACAAAAGGCATGAACACAAAGATATACATAGGGAAAAAAATTTTGGGTAAAAAAAATCCACACTAAAATCCTAGATTTCCACTATATTATTTAGCAACAAAATATAGTTACAAATATAATATCAAGCTCACAACATTTACAGAGTTTACATCTTGTTCCACTTTAGAGAATATCTAGCAGCATAACCGATCATGACCACCTATCTTAGTGAGAGACAACTCTTTTCGCTATACAACCACACGACTCAACCACCATCTTCTTGGCCTCTCTATCATGTAGTTGCTCAACCTTTTCCTTATACAAGAATCATATCTATCTCAACTACCCAGCCTCTCATCATGCACCTAGCCTATTGGCCTGCACTCAGCCTCTTGGCCTACACACCAACCTCTTTCCCTACATACTAGCCTCTTAGCCTACCCCTAGCCTCTCAGCCAGTCCACACTTGGTAACCTTAGCCTGCACTTAGCCTCACAGCCTACACTTGATCTCTAAGCCTACTCCCAGCCTCTCAGCCTACATGCCTTGATTACTACTGCTATGAGATTGTCTTTCTCTCTCTTAGTGACTATTCAACTACCGCACCCCTTTAGGGTTACATGTCAAACCACATGCCATCATCCAACACTTCTAGCTATTGGATAAGTATTTGAACAAATCTCCATCATCGAACTTAAGTTTATCCACCTAACACCAAGCTACCTAGTCAAAGAGACATTCATTACTCTCACTGAAGTTCATTGAGCACATGGGCCACATGCCATTAGTCCTCCACATCATCACCACCTATTTTCCTTTGTATGATCCACCATCCTATTAGGTCCCAAGTGGTCCCCACATCCATTCGACATCCAAGCACTATATTTATAGAAAAGAACACTTCAAAACATCATGTTGGAGGTTGTGAACTTCCCAAAATTTGTAACTCACTAATAAAGGGATTACCCTATTGCTCAAAACTTGAACTTTCGATCCTCATGTCATAGGTTGTGAAGTTTGAAAAACCTGCAACACATCGAAAACAAAGGTATCACCCAAACTTTACTATTGCTAAGTTAGGAGGTTAAGAGACTTTAGAACCCCACAAAATTTAGTTAGAAAAAATTGAAAACCAACAACATAACTCAAGTCGAAGAAGAAGGAAAACATAACTGCTCCAGGAAGTCAA
Source organism: Sequoia sempervirens (assembly GCA_007258455.2). Taxonomy (NCBI): domain Eukaryota; kingdom Viridiplantae; phylum Streptophyta; class Pinopsida; order Cupressales; family Cupressaceae; genus Sequoia; species Sequoia sempervirens. Next base: position 79,789,545 of record VDFB02000017.1, read on the forward strand.
TCAAGCCAGTAAATTTGAGTCACATTTCTCAACATTTTCCCAGTTGACAAAGAACTTATTGGATCCTTCCAAAGAAAACTCAACAATCTTAAGAAATGATTTTGTGCACCAACCAAGACACTTGCAATGACATCCAAGATTTCCACCAACTCAAGCAATAGTTCCAACTATCCACCATAGGAAAAAGGGAACAAGCCAAGGTGTATATGCACCAGTCTTAAGAACAAAAGCATCAAATCCTATAGACAGAAAGGGCTTCAACACTACCACCACTCTGCTATGCTCACAAGCTATACAGAAGTAACACAAAGTCAACTTCAAAACCCTCAATCATGAACACAATCATGAATTCATTCTTTAGAAATAAGATAGAACATTAGCTAGAACAACAACTAAGAAATTGACTACTCCCATCCAACTGATCAACCCACATGACTGAAAATAAAACACATAGCAAGTGCTAATCCATCCAATCACACATACCTCAAAGGTATCAACATCAGTATACTCATGCTAGTAACACAACTAACCCATCAACCACAAATACAACCTTCATGTGCCAACTAGTCAAAGAAGACACAACACATCTAGGAACCCCCACTATATGGATTATGAAAAATCTAAAAGATCAAAGGCATAAAAATTCTACAAATAGCATAACATAGAGAGTGTGAACATGTAGTTTCAAGGAACCATCCATAATGATATGCACAACCTATACAACTCTCACCACAAGTATCCATAACCAAGACCACAAAGATAAAATTCTACACATCATATACCTATAGAAAATCCTTCTACATACACCTCTAAATGCCAACTATGTCGAGTATGATCTCCTTCAAAATCCCAAGAGAAAATCCTTAACAACATCCAATCATTCAATCTCTAAGATTAAACATAACATATGTATCATGTAATCAAAATGGATATAAGCCTCCCAAAGAAGATCAAACCATTTCATTTCCCATCCCAAGAAATACACCCAATGCATCTCCTAAACTCAACATCAATGAAGGTAATCACAATGCACAAGGAGATGAACATGCTATCCATCTCTCACAATGGATCCTTCAAAAATATCTAGTAGCAGTTCAAGATCCATATCCATGAAATAAAGCATAAAAAACTTGAGAGAAACAATGGGAAATACCTCTCAAGAAATAAACTACCGAGTAGACCAAGAGTGGGGGTTGAGAATGCTCCTCTAGGATAACCAAGTCATCATGACTTCTCTAAGAGCAATATCCTCATTGGTCTTTGTTCAACTCATTTCTAACCAAGGTGAAGGATCCTCAAACTTTTTGTTGAAATCTCATCGAGAGCAACCATCTCAATAGCACTTCTCTCATCTCAAGAGAGTTGCAAACTCACCTTATTCTCCATGTACCCATGAGCACATTCAGCTAGTCATTTGATGCTAAAATCCAAATGCATCACTGCACTCATGAAGTTCTCAAGCATATGACCAATGCACCCAAAACTCAGAGAATCACGAGACCAATGTCAAAAGCTCTAATAATCTAAGCCAAGAATTTTTCGTTACATCATGATCTACACATCCCCCTTAGGAGATCCCTTGCTCCAGGTGAACATACCATGGTATCAAGAACAATGCATCATGCCAAAACTCTAATGCACAATAAAGAGTATACCATGACATGAAACATAACAAATTCTAAACCAACATCATCTGTCAAGCACTGGTAACACCTCAACCAAAGACTCCAAGGATCCTCCATGGTTTTGAGATGTTGCACATCTTCCAATAGTGTCCATGCAAATGCAAAAGAACCCTTCTACAACAACAGGATCTAAGAGATCCTCCAAGTAACATATGCAACACTATACAAAGACCATCCATGAGCAAGTGATTAATCTGCAGGGTATGTGTAGGATCATCATGGAAAAAATAGGTCCTTAAGTGGCAAAAAACTCAGAAAAATTAGAGTTAGGAAACATGATGTAAAAAATTGAATAAGTTATCTATATTATTTCAAAAATATGTAAAAATAGAATCTGTAGCAAATTGAATGTAGTTTCTACACTACTAGGTTTATTTTTCTTAAAAAATCTATTTGGTAAAAAATTGAAATTTCAATGTAGTGGTACTTAAATTTGAAAGAAAAAATAAGTAGGTGTATGTCTAACCACCCTAACCACATTAAAATGATAATATTTTTTATGAGATTTTAGATATAAGTAGAGGACTCATGTCTCGATGTGATGCATATTTTTTGTAATTATTCTCCAAGTAAAAAATTAATTATGATTTTTTATTACAAGTTTTAAAAAATATAAAAAATCGTATGTCTAGCCACCTTAATTTGCTCAAAACTTCATGAAATTCAATTTGTTTTTAATCTTATAGTATGTGAAGCATAGAATGTGATGCATGTTTTGGATTCAAAAAATGTGATATAATTTGAAAGCTATAGATTTTTTTCAATCAACCTATCAATTAGGACTTTAGTCATAATTCAATTAGAAAATGAATGATAATTATTTATTAAATTGAAATTAAAGGGTATGTGCAAGATCATGATGGGCCAAAAAGTGGCAATATTATGGGTACTTGTAGGATATGTGGCTGAAGACTTTCTTTTTACCCAAAATTGATGAAACGAAAAGGGTTTCTAGAGGAGATTCTTAGATTTCCACCAATATAAATTATGCTTTAATTTTAATTTAATAAATAATTATTATTCATTTTCTATTAGAATTACGACTAAAGTCTTGATCGATAGGCTAATTGAAAAGCATCTATAACTTTCAAATAGTATCACATTTTATGAATCTAAAACATGTGTCACATTCTATGCTTCACATACTATATGATTAAGAAAAGAAAAAAATTAAATTTTATGAAGTTTTGACCAAGTTAAGGTGGTTAGACATATGAGTTTTTATATTTTTTAAAAATTTTAATAAAAAATTCATAATTAATTATTTACTAGGAAAAAAATTACAAAGAATATGCATCACATCTGGACATGAGTCCTCTACTTATATATAAAATCTTATAAATTTTTTTTATCATTTTATTATGGTTAGGGTGGTCAAATAGACACCTACTTCTTACCAAATTGAAGTACTATTGCATTGAAATTTTTAATTTCCACCAAATAGATTTTATTTATTTTAAATAAACCTAGTAGTTTAGAAACTACATTGAATTTTCTATAGATTCTATTGTTACATATTTTTGAAATAATATACATAAATTATTCAAATTTTTACGTCAAGTTGCCTAACACTGATTTTTCTAATTTTTTTCCATTTAAGGGCCTATTTTTTCCATGATGATTCTACACATAACCTAAAGCATAATTTATATTGGTGTAAATTTGATCATCTCCTTTAAAAATCCTTTTTGTTTCATCAATTTTTGGTAAAAAAAAGTCATTAGCCACATATCCTACACATACCCATCATATCGCCACTTTTTGGCCCATCATGATTCTACACATACCCCACAATTATTATTAAAGCTCTAACTAAACCATGCAATTGATATTTCTAAGAATCATGACCTATAATTTTCTAAATTGGAAATCCTTCAAGTCCACACATCAACATGTCTTTCTAACAAAAATACCAAGTGACATCAAGATCTCCAAGCCAAGCAGACAACACCATCATTGTCAAAAGCTTACACGAAATTGTGCATCCAAGCTATCCATGATATTGAGATACACATACTATAGATCCCCATAATCAACTATTTAGGTAATCAACACCATCTATCCTCGTATCTCAAAGTAGCTACACCAATGCACAAGTGACAACATAAAAGGCTAGCTAACAAGTTTGCACCATCACAAAAAAAGATCTTGTGGATATGGACAATCCACTTCTGAGTTGCCTCACAACAAACGTGTAGGTAAAGATAGCCCACAACATTGCACAACCCATAGACCCATTCAAAGAAACATGTAAACCCATCCTCATACTAGAAACTACAAAACTAGGATCTCAAACAGAATAACCTTGTACACAAATTGACTCAAACACCAGATCAAGCTTAGATCTGATTTTCTAGTCATGTCCTAATGATAATGTAGGAGCACAAACAACTCAAACAATCTCAACTGAACCAAGTTCTTACTTGTCCTTGCAATTAGGACTCAACTTTCCCTCACAAAATTATTCTTTCATAATACCAAAATTGAGATTAAGGCATATAAATTCTTATTGAATCTTCAAAATACCATAAAAAACAAAAAATTGATAGAATCAAACACTTTCGCCAACATAAACAAGTATGTGTAGGATCATCATGGAAGAAATAGGCCCTTAAGTGGTGAAAAATTCAAAAAAACCAAAGTTAGGCAACTTGAAGTAAAATTTTGAATAAGTTATCTATATTATTTCAAAAATATGTAGCAATAAAATTTGTAGAAAATTGAATGTAGTTTCTAAACTACTAGGTTTATTTAGAAAAAAATCTATTTGGTGAAAATTTGAAATTTCAATGTAGTAGTACTTAAATTTTAGGGAAAAAATAAGAAGTAGGTGTTTGTCTAACCACCCTAACCACAATAAAATGATAATATTTTTTATTAAATTTTAGATATAAGTAGAGAACTCATGTCTCGATGTGAAGCATACTTTTTTTTAATTTTTTTCCATGTAAATAATTAATTATGAATATTTTATTTCAAATTATAAAAAATAAAAAAACTTGTATGTTTGACCAACTTAACTTGGCCAAAACTTCATGAAATTCTTTTTTTTTATCCTATAGTATACAAAGCATAGAATGTGACACATGTTTCAAATTCAAAAAATGTGATACTGTTTGAAATCTATAAATGTTTTCAAGTTATCCTATCAATTAGGACTTTAGTTGTAATTCAAATAGAAAATGAATAATAATTATTTATTAAATTTCAAATAAAGCATAATTTATATTGGTTGAAAGCTAAGAATCTCCTTTAAAAACCCTTTTTGTTTCACCATTTTCGGGTAAAAATAATGTCATCTGCCACATACCCTACAAACAACCATCATATCACTAGTTTTTGGCCAATCATGATCATGCACATACCAAAACAACTCAATAGGAGAATTCTCAAAATGGATTGTCCTAATCAACTTCTAAGCCCATTAGACAACATAAACAATCAATACCAACTTTCAAGGTGCATTTATCTATACTAATACCACAAATAAGTTTAAATATTCTTGTACAACATGATTAGACCATCCCCCAATCTTTATTCATGATATTTCAACAAATACCCAACCTAAACCTTTCTTTTTTATTCCAAAATAGGACTATCATAGACTGCCTTACCCAGATTAGTATATATAAATGCACACAAAACCTTTTAGACCACCAAATCCTACCTAAAGATGCCTCAAAACACAACCCTACAATCTTTTAAAAATTTCCACCCAATGACCATATCTTTTACATCATCAAAACTCAGATTTTTCACTAATCATAGTCAATTTCTGTATTTTTATGCAAATTACAAACATAGGGCTTTGTAGAAACTTCCCAAAACCAAACCTTCAAAATCTAGAAAATTTAAATCTTTTATAACACATTTAAAACTCCTACACCAATTTATAGAAATTTTCAATGGTTAAATATTGAGAAACACAATTTTTAGTGCACATTGTTACCCTACATCAATGTTTCTACCTACTTGGAATGAATTGCTTACAACTTACTCAACCTAGCATGGATTTTAATGAAACAAAATACAAAATAAAGTATATTCATAGTGATTTTATTACCAATGGAGGAGGATATAATTTATGCATAGGACATGGGTGTGCAATGGCCTGAAACAAAGAATTTGCAGAAAATTAATAGAAAAATGGAGGTTTTCATTGAATTTCTTGATCCTAGATCAATTCCCAAACTACCTCCCCATATGTGAGGTTAAAAAATGTCTTTAGAAATCAAATCCAATGCCTCAAACTAACTTTTCAACTACCTTGTCTCTTCACCTTCCACCATCATACAATTTATTACATTTTACAATATTGTGCATTAACAATATTTTGTCAATTTTTCGCAACCTTTACATTTAATTCCCAATGAGCCCAAAATTCTTAACTATGACCTAAAAAAAAATTAAAATGATCAACTTGACATTATTACAACATTAGGACATCATGTTTAAATCGTAAACTTTAAGTTTCCTGATGGAGGCATTTCCTTACTAGGTTGTACCTACACCATTCTGTAGGCCAAATAGTAAACTTCCAAGTCCTCTTGGATCATTAAATGGTCCTCCTTGTATTCTTATATGCCTCGTAACCATCATATTTACCTTTGGGTTGAGTTGGTCTATGCCAAATTTTTTCCACTTCATCTTGTCTCTGTGAGTTTTCCCCTTCATGCCCTAATATGTTTCAATCTCCCTTTGTCCTACTCCATCTTAATTTGCAAATTGTTCCCTATCCAAAATATTATTACTACAAAGAAATGATACATTTTTTCTATCACAATACTTCCATATTTCTTCAACTCTTTGGAAGTTTCCAATATCAATTCATCTTTGATCTTCTCTTTATCCAATCTTGACACCAACTCAATATTTTCTCCTTTTGAAGTCAATTCCTTTATCTCTACAACACCTTCACCTTCATCCTTGGGAATGGCTGAAATGTGTTTTTCCTATTCATCCAAGAATTCTTCTTCTACATCTTCAAACTCTTCTTCTTCTTTCATCTCCATTTTCCTTCTGCTTTTAACTATATTCTTAATAGGCCATACCATCTTCCATTTCACTATCAAATTCCAACTTTGTGCTTGTTTGAGCAATTGTTCCATCCTCAACTAGGACTCCTAGAACTCTAAATCCAATCTTCTTATGTCTTGCTTCAGTGTTGCTATCTCTCTATCAAATTTATCTTGCCTCTTTCACTTTTTTCTTACTTGTAAATGCCTTCTCAACAAATCCATCTTCACTTTACTCAAGCAAGTATCTCCTTGCTTCTTCTTCACTTTTCCTCGCCAAGGTTCCTTCACATTTCATCTACCTAGTCTTTTGGCCACCAACCTGCACAAAAGTACAAACACAAACACCAAACTCTTTCTCTACCTGAACATTTATGAGCTCTAATACCAAACTGATGATAATACAGGAGCACAAACAACTCAAAAAATCTCAACTCAACTATGTTCATAATTGTCCTTGCAACTAGGACCCAACCTTCCCTCACAAAACCCTTGTTTCATAATACCAAAACTATGATTAAGGAATATGACTTCTTTTTGAGTCTTCAAAATACCAAAAATAACACCAAATTGACATACTCAAACACTTTCATGAACATAATCAACTAAATAGGATAACTCTTAAAATGGATTGTCCTAATTAGCCACTATGCCTATTAGACCACATAAACAATCAACACAAACTTCCAAGGGCCATTTCTCTTTACTAATACCATAAAAAAGTGTAAATATTCTTGCACAACATTATTATAACATCCCCCAATCTTTATTCATGATATTTCAACAAAAACCCAACCTAAACCTTTCATTTTTTATTCCAAAATATGATTGTCACAAACTGCCTTGCCCAAATTAGTATATAAATGCACACAAAACCTTTTATACCACCAAATCCTAGATAGATAGGCCATAAAAAAAACCTATACAAAATTTTAAATTACTTCCACCCAAGGAGAATATCTTTTACATCATCAAAACACATATTCTTCACTAATCATAATCAATTTCCATATTTTTATGCAAAATGCAAACTTAGGGCTTTGTAGAAACTGCTAAAAACTAAACCTTCAGACTTTTCAGCTTTGAAACATTTTATAAAACATATAAAACTCCTTCTACACCAATTTATAGCAATTTTCAATGGTTAAATATTTAGAAACATAATTTTTAATGCACATTATTACCCTAGATCAGTCTTTCTACCCGCCTAGAATGAATTGCTTACAACTTACTCAAACTAGCATGGATTCTAATAAAACAAAATAAAAAATAAATTAGATTCATATTTCTTTCATTTAAAATGGAGGATAAGAGAATTTATGCATATAAAATGTCTATACAATAGGTCTAAAACCAAGAATTTGCAAAAATTTAACAAAAAAAAGAGGTTTTCATTGAATTTATTTGATCCTACATCAATCCCCAACCTTCCTCCCCATATTTGAGGTTACAATATGTCTTTATAAATAAAATAAAATACCTCAAACTAAATTTTCAACTACCTTTTCTCTTCACCTTCCACCATCTTACAATTTATTTCATTTTACAATATTGCATTGACAACATTTTGTCAATTTTTTGCAACCTTTACATTTAATGCCCAATAAACCCAAAATAATTAACTATGATATAAAACAAACTTAAAATGTTCAACTAGACCTTATTACAACATTAATACATCATGTTTAAATCAAAAACATGAAGTTTCCTCATGGAAGCATTTCCTTGCTAGGGTGCACCTGCACCATTCTCCTATCCAAATAAAAAACTCTAAGTCCTCTTGGATCATTTAATCCTCATCCTTGTAGTATTGTATTCCCTACAACCTTCATATTTACCTTTGGCTTGATTTTTTCTATTCCAACTTGTTTCCACTTCATCTTGTCTCTATGAATCTTCTCCTTCATGCCCTAATATTTTTCAATCTCCATTTGTCCTTCTCCTATGTGTTGCATTTTAATCTGCAAATTGTTCCCTATCCAAAATATTAGTACTAAAAAGAAACGATTCATTGTTTCCACCACCATGTACGTCCATCTTTCTTCAACTCTTTGGAATTCTCCAAGATCAATTCATCTTTGATCTTCTCTTTGTCCAATCTTGATGCCAACTCAATATCTACTCCTTTTGAACTCAAGTCCTTTATCCCTACCACACCTTCACCTTCATTCTTGGGATTGTATACAATGTCTTTTTCCTATTCATCCATGAATTCTTCTTTTGCATCCTCAAACTCTTCTTCTTCTTTTATCTTTATTTTCCTTCTCCTTTTGACTATCTTTTTAATAGGCCATACCATCTTCCTTTTCACTATCAAATTTCAACTTTGTGCTTGTTTGAGTAATTGTTCCATCCTCAACTTAGACTCTTGGAACTCTAAATTCAATCTTCTTATCTCTTGCTTCAATACTACTATTTCTCTATCAAAATTCTCGTACCTCTTTCTATCTTTTCTTCTTTCCTCTACCTACAAATAACTTCTCAACAAATCCATCTTCACTTTACTCAAGAAAGTCTCTCCTTTCTTCTTCTTCACTTTACATCACCTAGGTTCCTTCACGTTTCATCTACCTAGTCATTTGGCCACCAACTTGTACAAAACCACAAACACAAGCACCAAAATCTTTCTTTGTTTAGACCTTTCTGAGCTCTGATACTAAATTGATGACAATGCAGGAGACAAACAACTTAAACAATCTCAACTCAACCAAGTTCTTACTTGTCCTTGCAACTAGGACTCAACCTTCCCTCACAAAACTCTTCTATCAAAATAGCAAAACTAATATTAATGAATATAAATTCTTGTTGAATCTTCAAAATACCATAAAAAACACCAAATTGATATACTTAAACACTTTCACCAACATAAACAACTCAATAAGAGAACTCTCAAAATGGTTTGTCCTAATCAACCACTATGCCCATTACACCACATAAACAATCAACACCAACTTCCAAGGCTCATTTATCTTTACTAATACCACTTTAAAAAGTGTAAATATGCTTGAACAACATGATTAGAGCATCTCCCAATCTTTATTCATGTTATTTCAACAAACACCCAACCTAAACCTTTCATTTTTTATTCCAAAATAGGACAGTCACAGACTACCTTGCCTAGGTTAGTATATAAATGCACACAAAACCTTTTAGACCACCAAATCTTGCCTAGAGAGGCCTCAAAACACAACCCTACAAAATTTTACAATACTACTACCCAAGGAGCATATCTTTTACATCATCAAAACTCAAATTCTTCACTAATCATAGTCAATTTCTAGATTTGTATGCAAATTATAGACCTAAGGCTTTGTAGAAACTGCCCAAAACCAAACTTTCTAACTGTATAGCTTTGAAATATTTTATAATTCATGTAAAAATCCTTATACACCAATTTATAGCAATTTTCAAGTGTTAAATATTGAGAAACACATATTTTAGTGCATACTATTACCCTAGATTAGGGTTTCTACCCACCTAGAATGAATTTCTTATAGCTTACACAAACTAGCATGGATTTTAATGAAAAATAAATAAAAAAAAATTATATTCAAATGTATTTCATTAAAAATGGAGGACATAATTTATGCATGGGACATGGATGTAAAATGGCCTAAAACCAAGAATTTGTAGAAAATTAACATAAAAATAGAGGTTTTCATTGAAGTTCTTGATCCTACATAAATCCCCAACCTTCCTCCCCATATGCGAGGTTACAAAATTAATTTATAAATTGAATCCAATGCCTCAAGCTAACTTTCCAACTACCTTGTCTCTTCACCTTCCACCATCTTACAATTTATTGCATTTTACAACATTGCATTGACAACATTTTGTCATTTTTTTAACCTTTACATTTAATGCCCAATGAACCCAAAATGCTTAACTATGACCTAAAACAAACATAAAATGATCAATTAGACCTTATTAAAACATTAGGACATCATGTTTAAATCAAAAACTTGAATTTTCCTCATGGAGGCATTTCCTTGCTAGGGTGCACCTGTACCATGTCCACAACTTGAGCACCATAGTCTAGGAACCCAATAAGCAACACCACAAGAATTTTGAGTGAAAAATCATGTACCCACACTCCCATGTAGAGAATACATCACACCTCCTCAAACCATGCTGAAATGTAACTATCTCATTTAGTCACACTCCAAAAGCTAGGGTCTAGAAAATAGCTTAACAACACCTCAACATAAACACAAGTTTTGCTTGACTCGTAAAACCTACAAAACCACAAAGCCATGCAAGTAAAAAACATTATTAAAAGGAAACAAAAATTCAATAAATCCATGCCCATCTTAATCCAACTCCAAAGCCACCAACATGCACATGCATTTGAGAGAGACAAGCTATTTCAAAAGTTTCTAGATCATCCAATGATCAACTCCATAGCCTACTTGCAATTAGGGTACCATGAGACTATCCCTCCAAATACTAGGAAAAAAATGTAGCATAAGAACATTACTCCATGACTGAAAAACAACCAAAGCTTCTCCATATCATTAGTAAGCCTCTCACACAAACACCCAATATGAAATCTTTTGCTGCAAGACAACCACGAAGCATAAAAATATTCCACCCCATGCATCAGGGTTATGTCAATGCCAACTAGGAACCTAAAATAACAACATTCCAGTACATGACTTGTTCTAGTTTCTTCATCCTCACCATCTTCCATGTTGCATGTTGTTTCTAAAATTTAAACAAAAAAAAAACTTTTGCTCATCAAAGGATCAAAACAACAGTCAATTTGTCCACATTTCCTCAAGATTGACAGACTAAGAAATCTTGACAGAAGGAATACCCAAAACCAGGAACACACTAGGAAGAAACGCATCCCTAAAGAAGGATCTAATACCACTTGTCAAGAAATATGGTTGGGAATCTCAAAAAGAAACATCTGAGATCAGTAGTTCCTTCGGTAAAAAACACGTACTACTATGCTATAAAGCAGAAATAGACATATTTCTTTTCCCACATTAATCCTTTTGAGAGAAACTCATGCTTAACTAGTTTCAACAACAACATTAATAGATTCAACAAATATAACCAACAACCATGAAAGATGAAACATAAGACATGAACACACATATATACATGGAGAAAACCCTTTCAAGTAAAAAAACCCCACAAGACAAAATCCCAGATCACCATTGTATTTTTTTTTAAAAGGTACAATTACAAATACAATGTCAAGCTCATGGCCTTTACAAAGTTTACATCTTGTTCCATTATGGAGAATATCTTGTAACACAGCCCATTGTGACCACCTCTCTCAATGAGAGACATATCTTTTGGCTACACAACCACATGGCTTGACCACAACCCTCTCGACCTGTCTGTTGCACAACCACTTGGCCTTCACCTTCTACAAGAATCATCTCTCTTAGCTACCCCACATCTCATCTTTCACCCATCCTCTTGGCCTACACCTAGGCTCATGGTCTGCCCCCAACCTCTTAGCCAATCCACACTTGGTAACCTTGGCCTGCACCTAGCCTCTCAACCTACATAACTTGATTACTACCACTCTAACATTATCTTTCTCTCTCTTTGACTATTCAACTACCACACCAATTTAGGGTTACACCTTGAGCCACACACTATCATCCAACATTTTTGGTTGTCAGATAAGTAGTTGAACAAATCTCCATCATCAAACTTAGGGTTATCCACCTAACACCATGTTGCCTAGTTGAAGAGACATTCATTACCATCTCACTGAATTTCACCAAGCACATGGGCCCATATGCCATCTATCCTCCACATCATTGCCACCTTTCAACGTTTACACAATCCACCATCCTATATTTTTGGAAGAAAAAACTTCAAAACCTCATGTTGGAAGTTGTGAAGTTCCCAAAATCCATGACTTCTTGATAAAGGGATTGCCCTATTGAACAAAACCCAAATTTTTGAACCTCATTTTAGAGGTTGCAAAGTTCAAGAAACCCATGACACGTCGAAAACAACGAGATCCCCCAAATATCATAGTTGCTAAGTTGACAGGTGAAGAAACTTCAAAACCCCATGACTTAATAATTAGAAAAAATTGAAAACCAATAGCTTAACTTAGGCCAATGAAGGAGGAAAACACAACTGCTCTAGGAAATCAATCGAGCTAGTAAATTTGAGTCATATCTCTCAACAAATTTTAATGTAATATTTGAAATCGGGCCCTGAGAGCTAGGTGGGACCCATACACCTGAGGTGGTGTATGCATCTTAGATTTCCAGATCTAGAACACACAACCTCAAACATTGAATAATGGTTTTCCAATTGTTAAGTTTTAGGATTGTTCACAAAAAAATACATTTAATAAGGCTTATGGATGCAAAATAGGACTAAATAAGTCATAAAGAAGCCCAATTTCAGTAGGGAGGGCACAAAAAAGTGTGAAAATGTAAAGGGATACATTTTTCTATGCTACATGGATAAAAATTGACACAACACATTTCTAGAGATTTGACTAATTCATTTTCAAAACATAAAATTCAATATGTAATAAAAAATAGAATGGATATAATTTTTTTAATTTTTCAGGAGGGTTTGCATCAATGTTCCACAAGGTTTTAAGGATAGGGATGTGGACACGATAGGGAACACATTTCAAGGACACATGGATGGGGGGACAATGGTGGGGAGGCAATAGGGTGCTAAAATATATAGTACTTGAAAAAATAGTTATAAGAAGATGTATAAGTATAAGAATTATACATCTTGGAGACAACTAGGAGTACACTAGAAATATTGAGGACACCCCAACATCCTCAAAGTCCTAGTGGTATCCTGGAGATAGTGATAGTGGTGGCGAGATGGTGGAGCTAGTGGTGGGCTAGTGGGAGGATGTCCCCTCCAAGTCCCCAAGTCTCTAAGATGTCCCTGTCTAGGAAACACGAGGATTTTTAGGGGGGGAAATATCCCTATGGAATATTGGTTTGCATTTATTTATGATTCTAAATAATATAAAAAAAATTATTTCAGTTGATAAACAATATGATTCTTTTGGATAAAAAATGTTCAAACCAACATCATTCTTAATACTTATAATAGTTTTGGCGTATAATTCAATCAACCTAATTGCATATTTCTCAAAATCAATGAATTGATTTGTACTGTTAAAACTTAAAAATCTATGATGTGGGTTTGTGTCATTAGAACTTGATTTCAGCACAAAATAAACCTAAAACTAAAAGAAACTCATGGGCCCTCATCCCCACAAAAAAAAGGGGGTGACAGGAAAACTGATAAAGAACCACATACCAAGTATTGCATTCAAGCAATCATGGACTTCTCTTCTATGAAAATTTGCATTTCTAAAAATACAAGTGGGTTTGCTTAAATAATACTACACATTCCTAAAATCCTATGAAGGTATTTTCCTATATTGAAATTTCATATTCCTAAAAATAGAACTGGGTCTACTTGATTTCAACATAGATTACATTAAAAATTGAAAGAAAATGACAAAAAAAAAATCTTGAAGGTCACAGTAGAGACATTGAAGAAGAAATATATTATAGTAAGTGTCAACAGTTTTCATCTTCTTGAATTCTCTAATATTTTGATGATGGATCATAGAGTTTTATTTTAAATGTTGTTGCTAAAAGTCTCACATATTCAAATCCAATTTAATAATAGTAATAATATTTAAGCAATGATGGGTTCCTTTTTTGAACTAAGTATTTACAAAAATCTATAAAGTGTGTTTTATTTATAGCTACTATAAATCCATACACACTTTATAGAGACTATAAATCCATGTACATGGGTCAACTTCATTGAAACTATATATTTTTACATGAAATAGATTTTCTTTATTGAAAATGTATATTTTTGAACCATTGACTTTTGGGTAAGGATTATAGGCTACTCTTGCACTCTTAGGATGTTTCACCTAAAAGGAGAGAGATAAACCCCACACAAAATATCTAACTAGTTTCACTCGAATTATGCAATGTATGATGTTATTTAGAATAAATGAGGTGATCTAAATGCAATTAGATGATCTATAGAATCAGGGGATAATTTTGCAACACCAAATCTGAGGTTATTTGTTTGTTGGGTTGACAAAGTTAATTTTATAGAAAACAAATAGAAAGTCTTTTCCAAGCTTTAAATGAAATTGATTTGACTTGAAGCACCTTGTTGACTTGTTGACCACCTTTCAACACCTAATTGCTTGTCAAATATGCAAACAAAAGTCTACAAAAACACATGCAAAAGGTGAAAAATGGTTAAGGATTAGTTTATAGGGATTTTCCTTGGTCAAATCCCATTTTGGTAATCAAACCCTTAATGAAATAATGAAATGAAGGAGAATGATAAAAGAATAACATGTAAATGCTATCAACTTACCAAACCCTTGTTGAAGAAAATCTGAAGATATAATAATGGTTGCTCCAAAATACTTGATTAATGATTGAATCAATGATTCAAAGTGCTTGAATGTTTGAATGAATGTGTGAATAAATGAACTTGATGAATGGGGGTTAAAATGAGAAGAAAAACACTTATTTATACACACTTGTTCCTTAGTAACTTGATGATACCTCATCACAGGCCAACATCAAGTAATTTTGAATAAAAACAAAAACAAAATTTTGAAATATTTTAAATTTGGAACCAAGAGGGACTCATTCGCCACCCATGGAAAATGGGTCCTACCTTGGACATGAATGGTGGTGTCATGAATTAAGTCACATTTAATGATTTTTTTCAGGTTTACATTCAAAAATACACTTAATTAATCCTTATAAGAGCATAAAGGTGTCAAATAAAGAATAAGAAATGTGTAAATAGTGAAATTGTGCCTAGAAAAGTGTGAAATCTTGTTACAAGACTTTAAAACACTTCAAAATAAGACTTAATAAGCGATGAAAAGGTGGTTTTTAGGTGAATTGTAATGAATAGATTCTAGAAAAGTGTATAAATGTTTTACAACACTTCACAACACTTTCGAAAGATATCATTATTTGAATTTTAATGACCTAAACATTCATGTTCAAGCCATATTACATTAATAAATCAAAGAAAAATGGATCAAACATCATGAAGAAAGGCCTAAAAGACCATGAAAATGAAAAGGGGCCATTTTTCTATGGTGTATTTATCCCCCACTTTAGTGAAAGGATGAACTTGCTTCAAAATCACACTAAAGTAGCCATGCATATTAAGAGGAGGGTTCCAATACACTTATGTTAGAAAGATGTAATGACAATGATCAAGAGGGATGATCAAGCCCCCAAGATGAAAAATCTATGGAAAACTAGACATAAGAACAAAGAAACATAATTGTTGAAATTAAAGAATAGGATGAAGCTTCGATCATTTGTACAACTAGTTGTGGATTAGATCTATGTTTTTTATTTGAAAGAGAGAATGCTTACTCACTCTAGGACAAAAAAACTCATGTCAGTCCACCAGGTGAGAAAATCCAAAAGTAAAGATACATACACTAGTTGGTATGCACTCAAAATCATAAAGGTAGCTATGGGGAAAGTCGTGCCACTGAATGGGATTCCCACTCAACCATATTAAAGTTATACCTCTTGATAACTTTAACAAGGTGCCACAAAGGAAAATTTTAGTTTGTGCTTCATGAGACAACCAAAGCTTCATAAGCTTATAACTCATGAACAAAAGGAAAGGTACCATAGGAATGCAAGATATATTATGCAAGGTGGCCAAAAAGAAAAGTGCAAAGTGTAAAATATAAAAATAAAAAAATGAAAGATGTAAAAGTGTAAAATGGAAAGGATGTACAAAGGAATCTTGTTATGTTTATGCAAGGTCTACCACTTAGGGAACATTGTTTCTAATGTCTCCAAGAGAGGACTGATCAAAGAATAAAATATTCACAACTTAGGGGATGCAATGTGTCACATCAAGCAACCAAGAGGAATGTAATATGCTAAGATAGATCACTCTTATGAAGGGCATCATACCAATTCCATCCACAAAGTGACAAATGCATTGTATGAAACAAAAAGTTTGCACTAAGAACCAATAAAGAAAATGAAATTATGGTAATGTATGCCCCCCACTTTAAAGGAATTGCTACACACCATTATATGAGAAATTACTTTAAAGTAGTGAAGAAAAGAAAATGTAAAAAGGAAAAAAATAAAAGACATGAGAAACAACTTAGAAAGCCCTATGCCAAGTCATAT
Organism: Sequoia sempervirens; assembly: GCA_007258455.2. Taxonomy (NCBI): domain Eukaryota; kingdom Viridiplantae; phylum Streptophyta; class Pinopsida; order Cupressales; family Cupressaceae; genus Sequoia; species Sequoia sempervirens. Next base: position 79,806,429 of record VDFB02000017.1, read on the forward strand.
GTTTTTGAGTTAGGGTACTTGATGAGAATAAAAAATGAAAACAAAACAAAAGGGAGTTTCCTCCAAGAAAGAGCACACCAAACACATAAGGGATCTATGGATTTGGGGTTAGTATGTTTGTTGGTAGAATGTTTTTATGAAAGAACTCAGAACTATCATCATTCCCCAAATACATATAACTAGAAGAATGACACAAAGAGAGCTAAAACAAAACAAGAAGAAAAGTTCATTTTGGGTCAACATGGAAGAGACATTGTGGTTTCAATGCCTTGCATCATCCCCAAAAGGAAAACATAAGTGAAAAGAAAATGAAAAGGAAAAAGAAAATAAAAAGCTTTTGGGTCAACATGGAAGAGACATAGGGCATCTCAACACTTTGCATCATTCCCAAAAGGAAAACAGAAAAGTTAAAATGAAAAATACAATACATGACATATAGAAGAATAGAGGTAAAAATAGAGGAAGTGTACAAAGAGAGAAAATATCAAATACATGATACAGGGGAACACAATACGCACATACAATAGAAAAAAAAAAGAACAAAAAAATGTAAAAGGCTAGTAAAGTGAATGCAAGTCAATCATCAACCAAGTTATTGGTTTCTCAATCTTAAGTAATATAAGAAGAAAATGAATAAAATAGTTAAGAGACAAAGACAAATGCATTACAAAGACAAGGCTAACAACTTCTTTCCCCCCACAAGGTGTAAAGGCAAGCGTGAGCCTAAGTGGGTGATGTGAATGGATCATGCAATAGTGAGAATAGGGGATTCTACAAGTATGGCATGATAAAGGGATTTAGTAGTATTTATGGGATAATAGGAAAGTAGTCGGTATCAGTGAAATGATACTTATCTAGTATGTCCTTCAATGTTTGACATTCTTCGATTCAATGTCCAAGAACATAAATATATTTGCAAAATGGTATGTTAGAATCTTTAGGATGAATAACCAACCTATTCATAAGTGGAAAAAGTATAAGACATTTGTTTAAAAGCATTTGAAGTCTCCTTTCACATTCAGGTGGAGGATGTGTGGGGAACTTGAGTTTCTTTAATTTTTAAGGGCATTTTCATTTGCTAGACTCTCATTTTTCATGAATGGAAGGAATAAGAGGACTTGTGGGGATCCTAACATCTTTATCATTAGAATCAGGTAATGGTTGTTTGCGTGGAAGGAGAATGTTTAAGTTAGGAGGAGAATCAAACATCACTATACAATCATCTCTAAGTCTCTAGTATTCAAAAGGAGGTCTATCAAGATGAGAAGGATCTTAATATCCTAATCCTATGGTGTTTTCTTCTGTTGGTTTTTGTTCAAGAAGTTGGTGAATATCATGTTCATGTGTTGTGTCACAACCTTGTTTACTTAGGATAGTAAAGCCTTTACCATATGTTTCTTCAAGGTTTATGGGGGTGTTTGTGACTTTGTGATCATAAAATGGGTGTGGATGTGTTGGTTGAGAAGAACTAGGTCCACTTGATGGAGGAAATTTAGGTCCTTCATTGATTTTAGACTGTAAATATGCAAACTAATTAGGAGGTGCAATAGTAGGAATATCTTATGGCTTCATGGATGGGTAAAAGGATAGATCGGCCTCTATGTTATCAATGTATTCATTGTATAAATTGTTCATGCTATCATCATCTTCTCCAATTATGTCTAAATCATGAGGAGGACAACCATAAGGAGTTGAAGGAGCATGAGATAGCTCAAGGTCATTAGGGTCACAACCAAAGGCACAATTGGACATGTCTACCGATGATTTGAATGAATTCCAAAACTTATTAAAAGAAAATGCCATGATGCAAGTAAACTAAGATGCAAGGAATGAATGAAAACATAGATTTTGGAAATTAAAACAGGAAGCAACTACAAAAAATTGTAATGCAAGAAAGACTCAAAAAATTCTTGAAAATGTTGTACAAAATGTGCAGGTGGACTGATTCACCCAAGGTGGCAAATGAGTCCAACTATAAGATTTTTTTGTGTTTTTCAAAAATATTAAAATGATTCTAATAATTTTTAGATTCCAATTAAGAATGTAGATGATCATTTAGTTTTTTCAATTATATGCAATGCAAAAATGAAATCTAAATGAGTCTTTCACTAATGCATGTTAAGAAAGGTCCTAGGATGCAAAAATATGGCAATATGCTAATTGAATGTTGATGTAAATGAATTTTAAGATGCTATATGAAATTGAAATCAAAAATTAAAAGTGCTCAATATGCAAGTTCACCAAAATGAATTGTTGATTTTTTGGGTAGGGCTTATAGACTACTCTTGTGCTCTGAGGATGTTTTACCTAAAAGGAGAGAGATAAGCCCCACACAAAAGATCTAGCTAGGTTCACTCGAATAATGCAATGTATGATGTTATTTAGACTAAATGACGTGATCTAAATGTAATTAGATGATCTATGTGACTGATTATGTATGTAAAACCTAAGATTTATGCAATGTTGGAAAACACAATGTGAAATGAAAAAAGAAAGGAAGAATATTGATTCAAACTGTACCTCAGTAGAGAATGGAGAATCTGGAATCTTTTGAATGTTGTGTGAGACTACAAAAAATAACCAATGAGACTCATTCATCAATCATGGTGAATCAGTCATCCTTCTGATGAAAACTATCAAAAACAAGTTTCTGAGTGTTGTGATCGAGAATCTAACAAAATCTAGATTTCCAGCCTTAAGGTTGGACTCATTCACCACTAATGGTGAATTATTCCTCTCCCAAAATTTTATGAAATTAGGGGATAATTCTACAACACCAAATCTGAGGTTATCTGCTTGTCGAGTTGACAAAGTTAATTTTGCAAAAAATAGATAGAAAGTCTTCTCCAAGCTTGAAATGAGGTTGATTGGACTTGAAGCACCTTGTTGACTTGTTGGCCACCTTTCAACACCTAATTTATTGTCAAATTTGCATATAAAATTTTGCAAACACACATGCAAAAGGGGAAAAATGGTTAAGGGTTAGGTTATAGGGATTTGCCTTGGTCAAATCCCATTTTGATAATCAAACCCTTAATGAAATAATGAAATGAAGGAGAATGATAAACAAATAACATGAAAATGTTGTCAACTTACCAAACCCTTGTTCAAGAAAATATGAAGATATAACAATGGCTACTCCAAAATACTTGATTAATGCTTGATTCAATGATGCAAAGTTCTTGAGTGTTTGAATGAATATGTGGATAAATGAACTTGATGAATGGGCGTTAAAATGAGAAGAAAAACACTTATTTATACACACTAGTGTCTTAGTAACCTGACGATACCTCATCATAGGCTGACATCAAGTAATTTTGAAATACTTTGAATTTGGAGCCAAGACAGACTCATTTTCCACCAATGGTGAATGGGTCCCAACTCATATTTGAATTTGGGTGTTGTGAATTAAGTCACATTTAATGTTTTTTGTCAAGATTACATTCAAAAATACATTTAATTAAGACTTATAAGAGCATAAAAGGGTCAAATAAAGCATAAGAAAGGTGTAAATAGTGAAATTATGCCTAGAAAAGCATAAAATCTTGTTATAAGACTTTACAACACTTCAAAATAGAACTCAATAAGTGATGAAAAGGTGTTTTTTAGGTGAATTGCAATGAATAGAGTCTAGAAAAGTGTATAAATGTTTTACAACACTTCACAAAACCTTCATAAGACATCATTATTTCAATTACAAGGACCTAAATGTTCATGTTCAAGCCATATTGCATTGATAAATCAAATAAAAATAGATCAAGCATTATGAAGCAAGGCCTAAAAGACCATGAAAATGAAAAAGGGCAATTTTTCTACGGTGCAATTTCTAGATGAGGTGAGTTCATTTTATCGAAACCATGTATTTCTAAAATCCTAGGGAGTTAATCTAGTTTATTTCAACATGAAATACCATAAAATTCAGATAAAACCCAATTAAGAAGAAAAATAAACTGAGTATTGCATTAAAGCATCATTGAATTCTCTTTAAGGCTTGTCATCCCTTGCATGAATTTCTTTAAATTTAAATTGCATATTTATAAAATCTATAAATGGACTTGATGTATGGAGTTCATAAGTATTTCTAAAAATATCTCAAATGGGTTTGCTTGATTTAAGGCCATAATCAAATAAAGATCGAGAGAAAAAGACAAGAAAAGAAAAAATATTAAAGAATGAGGAAACTAGCACAAACTAAGTACAACATTAAAGAAATCATGCATTACTCTGAGAGACATATCATTCTTTTTATGACTGAGAGACTTGATGAGTAATGAAGGAAAGAGGAAGAGGACAAAGCCAAACCCAAAAACGAAGTACGGAGGTAAAATATAGAATGCATTCAAAAGACTTAATTTTATATATTACATTCAAAACATATATAATCTACCATCATAGAATATAGTTGCTGCTCTTTCTTCATTCATAGAATTCTCTGTAGTACATTTCCCTATTCATTGTTGTTTGAAAACCAACAGCTATTGTAAAGCTATTGCTCAAATTAAGAGTTGTTGCTACAACCAAAAAAAAATTATCTCTTTTTTTGTTTCATCAAAAAAAACTTTTAAAAACTACCCACTTACATCTTATAATACTTAGTAATTAAGGCCATAAAGACAAGGTAGTTAAAATACATTTAATTCAGGAGCATACAGAAAAATAAAGTAAGAAATGTTTGCATTTAAAACTGTAACAACAAAAATAGGGTGCTCCACCTTGGAGGAGATGGAGCACATGGATCTGGTCCTATTTCACAATTGTTTCGTTCAAGGAAACCCTAGAGATCTCAATTGAGTGATGTAAAGGGGAAAGAGATCTTCCAATGGGGTGTCCTAGGATATGATTAGAGACAAAAAGGGGTTCACCACAAAGGTAGGGGATGGAAAGACATGTAATATGCAAAACCTAATGATCAAACCTAATGATGTGCAAGAATAGAATGGATGACCTAGAAATGAATGAAAAATAGAATAATAAACTAGAAAAGTACATAGGTACACCTAGAAACCTATAGTAGCTTGAATGGTGACTTGAAATGCTGAAAATATTGAATTTAATGCACACTATGAATCATACACTAGGCTAGGAAATTTAGTCCCAAATTAGGGTTTCTAGGTAGGAACAAAAATATGGTAGTGACAAGTCTGGAACTCTTGAAATCTTAAAATTTGGTTGTATTAGGACTCATACACCAAAAGATACATATCAATCCTACTTGGATTTTTTAGAGGATCAAGATACGAATCTACTCTTTAATCTCTTCTCTATCTTCTCAACTTGATTTCTAGATCTGAAATGTTGAATTCTACTCTATAGATTCCTTTTTGTGATCTTCTAAACAAGGTGACAATGTGGAAAACTTTACAACCTTGACAACTTCTTTCCAATCTTTCTCTTTAATTTTTCTTCAAGCTAGATCATCAAATCACACACTAAAGAGAGGGGAAAATGTTATTTTGTTAGTAGAAAAGGGTTTTCCTTGGTCAAATCTTGTTTTGGTAATCAAACCTTGTAATGAAATCAAATATAAAGGAGGAATGATGAATGAAAAAAATGATATGTTGGAACTCACTAAACCTAGAAATATAGTGCTACAAACATGCATGAAATGGCTCCAAAGGGTGCATATCTTGACTCTTGCTTGAATGCTTGCTTGAATCATGAAACCCTACATCACAAATCTTAGCTCAAAAACAAACATGATGCATGATGAATTTGAAAAAATACTTTATACTTGAATAATTCTCCAAAATGCTTGATAATAAACTCTTGAATGCTCTTGCAAAATCCAATTTTCTATAAGGAATTCTCTCATAAAAGAATTAGGTCACTTGATGGCTTTCTAGGTGAAAAATGAGTGAAATAACCTTGTATTTATGCTTGCTTATGTAAAATTCCTCAAAATTACAACACTATAAGCTGACATCAGATCTAGGAGAATAAAATCCCACCAATAATTTGAATTTAATTTATGTTTAAGCCACACGAGACTCATATGTGAGAAATGGCATATGAGTCCCATTAGGCTAGGCTTTGAGACACATTCTTCAAAAAATGCATAGATCTTGATGTGAAATCTAGATTAGAGCACCGAAACATGGGTGGGAACCATATGCGCAAGGTGGCATATGAGTCCCAAATCACTAAATTTGGGCCATAGAATTAGAAAAAAACATGAATTATGATTGGATGTTAGTTTATGTTTGTATTATCCTTGAAAAGATACATTAATTAAGGATTGTGGATGCAAAATAATGCTAATTAAAGCATAAATAATCCCAATTTATTAATAGAACTCTAGATTAGTATGAAATTATAAAGGTACACTTTAAAACATCTTAGAAAGATGCAACTAGGTCCATTTAGGTTACAAGGGCCCAAGATCTAATGTGAATGTGTTAAACACATTACAACACTATATCAAGGCCACATTAAGCTTAATTTAACAAGCGGTGTAAACATGAAAATATGTAAAGGAATATATTTTTGTCATTAAATTTAGCCCTCAATTTAGTGAGAGGAGAAACTTGCTGCAAACTCACACTGAAGTAGACAAACTTGCATCAAGATAGGTCCAAGTGTACCAATGCTAGTTGGATATGATGACAATCATCAAGAGGGGTGATCAAGCCCCTAGGATCAAGATCCTATGGAAAACCAACATAAGCACAAAATAAAACATTTGTAAATGAAATAAGGAGAAATGACATAAAGACAAGAGAAAATTAAAGCAAAAGGGGTGATCAAGCTTTGACCATTTTTCTTGCAAGTTGTGGATTAGATCTAAGTTGTTTTTTTTTAAATTCACACTCACAAGGGCTAGTGGAATCTTAAGACATCCAATAGATGAGCCGCCAATGGAGCACATAAGCATGTGGCAGGTATGCACCAAAACAAACAAGCAAGTGCCTATGGGAAAGACACACCTAAGTTCGAATCCCATACGTACAACCAAACCAAAGCTATACCTCCTAATAACTTTGATAAGGTGCCACACAATAATGAACTTTGAGCTTCATGAGGCAAGCAAAGTTTCATATGCTTGAAACTCATGAACAACCAAGATGGATCCACAAGCAAGCATAATATGTTATGCAAGGTTTCCATATAATTGAAAATGTAAGGTACATTCAAAGGAGTCTTGTTTAGTTCATGTAAGGTCATAACTTAGGGAACATTATGCCCAATGTCTCCAAGAGATGACCAATTGAAAAATAGAAGACTCACAACTTAGAGGATGTAGTGTGTTGCATCGAGCCACTAAGAGGAATATAATATGCTAAGAGAGATCACAGTCTTGAGGGACATCCTACCCAATGTCACCACAAAGTAAAAGATGCAGAGCATGAGGAAATAAGACTACACAATGAAACATGAGTTAAAAAAAGAATAATGCCAATGAATACCCCCACTTTAAAGAATTTTCTAAACACCATGTTGTGAGAAACTAATTTAAAGTATCAAATGATAAATGCTAATAGTAAAGAGGACACGAGAGCTTATTTGGAAATCCCTCTGCCAAGTCAAGTGTTTCCAAATGAAGTTATGTCATGAAAAGGAGGGGTTGTCCCCAAAATGAAATCCCAAAAATCACATAAGGGATCCAAAAATTTGGGGTTAATATGTTATTGCTACAATGTTTATAGAGAGCTTGGAATTTTCATCATTTCCAAAATACTCATGGAATGGGAAGAATGAAATAAAGAGAGCGAAAACAAAGAAAAGTCCTTTCATTTCAACATGGAAGAGACGTAATTGTCTTGAATCCTTGCATCATCCCAAAAAGTAAAACACAAGACAAAGGAAAAGATAAAATATTTATGACATAGAGAATAATGTAGATACAAATAGAGGAATATCACAAAGAAAGAGAGATACATCAAACAGAACAACACAAGGAGATCACATTATGCACATGCAATCACACACAAAACATGAAAAAGAAAATAATGAAAAATGCTAGTAAGGAACATGTAAGTCAACCTATTAGTGCATCATCCACATCCTAATAATGTTCATCATATATAGGAGGTGGACAAATGGCCAAAGGGATAATAGCAAGTGTAGAACTAGGGTTGTCACCAATTTCAACACTCTTCCTAGGAGAATTATCATTTAAGCTCATAGAAGAGGAAAATAATGTATTCAATTCATTATGCACATATTTATCAATTTTAGAAACATCATTATCATCATCTAGTATAATCATAATGAGAGGTTGAATGATAATTTCTAAAGAAGGATTTAGCTCCTATTGTGGTTGTGATATAAGATCTTTTTGTTTTGGCAAAGGAGACTCATTGCACATTGCTATAGAAAAGTTTAGATGTTGATTTTATTTGTTGTTTTTTTTGTTAATCCTTTGAGCAAGAGCATGGCATCTATGCCTATTATCTCTATAATTTTTGTCTCTTTTGGTATGATTTTCAAGTTGCGCTTGTGTAGGAGTGAGTTTATCAACCATAGGGTTTTTTCCTTCCATAAGGTAAGGAACAAAAGAATCTATGGAATGTTGTTCAACCACTTTTTCTTTAGCTTTGTAAACTTGTTTTATCATAGAAGGTGTGATAGGATTGTTTTCATTATCTCTTGGTCTTTTGTAGGTGATAGGAAAAGGTTCTATCATAGGCTGGTCTTGGATGTTTGAAATAACTTTAGGTTCAATTATGGTTTCATTAAGGATGGTAGGGTCAGCCATAGGCTAAGGTATGTTTGTGAGGGATAGTTTTTCTATGCATTTCACCTTGAATTTTTGGTAGGATTTGAAAAAGAAGTCTTCTCAAGGTTTAATAGGTTGCATAGGATCAGGGCAAAAGAAATCTAATTAAAAGCTCCCTCAAGAAGACAGGATTTAATCCACTATGATGCACAATAAATATTTCATTACCAAAGGGAAACTTTAAACATTTATGCACAATTGATGGGACAACTTCTGTGGAGCATACCATGGATTTCCAAACTTCACATAAAATTGGTAAAATGCTAAGATGATGGAGAATTAGACATCTAATTTTTTGGTCATGTTTGTAAAGGAAGTGTGATTAATCCCATCATATGGCAAGTGAAACCATTATGCATTTTGATCCATTTTGTTTTTTTATCATATGTGTCTTGATAGAGTTCATGCACGAGTAAGATCAATTAATATCCCATTAGTGGGCTTGTCATTGATTTGGTCAACTATGTAAAGAAGACCATTAGGTGCATTTCTAATTATATCTTTAAATGATAAATTAATGTCAAGAGGCTTTGTATTTTGGTCATTATGAGGTTGAGTTTCAATTAATGCAATCAAATATTTTTAATAGTATCCATAGGACGTTGTTGAATTGTATCCATGTTCTCGTCATTTGTGTCAACATTCATCACATCATTTTTTTAGTTCTCACTAGCTTTGGAAAATGAAATGTTATGATTAGGCATAGGGTTGGTAAAGATTTGCAAGCTTTGGTTGGGAGGAGAAACAAACTTATTTCCTTGATCATTAGCATTTCCAACTGAAAGTTGACTAGAATCAATGAGGTCTTGCACAAGATGTTAAAGATGCTTACAATGTTTCGTGTCATGTCTATTTTGTTGGTGATAATGATAGTAAGCATTCGATCTAAAATTTAGAGGTAAAGGCTTATTAGGATTGGAATTTTGAACAAGATGCAAGGTGATCATCTTCAATCCTCTAGAATTAGTGACATTGTGTTATAGAGGGTATCAAGTAAGGGATTGAATTGCCTAGTTGAATCCCCAAATGTGAAAGGACTTGTGTTCCTTATAGCAACAACTTGAGCATCGATGTGTTGAAATTTTTTTTGAGGGAGATTAAGTTGAAGGAAGCCTTTATTTTTTTCCTAAAAGGTTGGTAGTTGTTTTGGTTTGCGGACTTGGACTTTTTAGGTCTATTAGAGGTGGTTTTTTTGTGATGACTACTAATTAAGTTTTGATAATCATAGAGGGTAGTACATAGGTGTATGAAGGAAATTTCATCATGGCAAAATTATCTTTTATCTTATTCTACAATTTCTCAATGAACATCCATTCAAGGTGAGGATTAGGGATCTTTATGTCAATTTGGGAATAAAGTGCTTGGTAGTGTAAAATGAAGTAACTTTTTCATCATTCTTTTGCTTACATCTCATCAAATTGGCTAAGGTCATTTTAGGAGTTGTATGCACCTAGAAATGGCTTATAAACGCCTCAACAAGTTCATTGAATGAAAGAATTAAGTTGTTTGGTAATGAGGAAAACCATTCTAAGGTGGTATCCTTCAAGGAGTTAGGGAAAATCTTAGCCAAGAGCTTATCCTCAAGGAAAAAATCACTACACAATGTGGTGTAAGTGAAAACATGGTTAGAAGGATCTCCCTTCCCCCCATATTTCTCAAATCTAGGAATCTCTAGACCGTGTGGTATGAATTTTCTCAATATATCCAAAAATAAGGGATTGTTTTTGACATAGTATGTACATTGGCCATGTTGATTTTGGTTTATGGTGGAAACTTGCTTTTGAAGTGATGAAATAGTTTGCAAGAATTGATTTATTTACATTTTGAGATGGAGGTGAATATGGTGGAGGTGTATATGTTTTCAAGGAACAATTGAGTGGAATGCTTATAGGAGTCAAAATGGTAGGAGATATGATGTGCAATACCATAAAGGTACTAGGAATACTTGCGAAAATACCCAAGGTAGGAATGACATTACTAGTAGGTTGAATTTTTCTTGTAACTTGAGGGTTGGTATAGGTAGGAATAGAGGCAATGGTTGTGAGAGGAGGAATTTGGGTTCCTTCTTGGCATTAGACATTGTTTTTTAGGTTGAGTAGTGGTAGTAAGTTTACCAAAAATCAGAGATAGGTTACACATAACTTCAACTCCTTCTTCAATTTCAATCACATGGTGTATGTTATCTATAGTAGGGATAGTAGTGGTTGAAATATTTTTAGTACTCACTTGATTTTGTAGGTTTGCTAAGTCTTCATGGATTTGAATTATATTTTCTTGTGGAATACTAGTCAACATTTAGCATACTACTTGAAGGAAAAGTATTGGGAAGGGTATGGCCCATACATAGTAAACTAGTGTCAACACTAGTAGTGAAAGAGCTAGATAACCTAAGATCCATGATAATTGTGCAATCGCAGGATGACATGAGTCTCAAAATTTTTCTCACTATATTATTAACAATAGGACAAGTTATAATGCTCATGCAAGGTGTAATCAATGAAATGCAAGATGCAATGAACACAAGTGCTATTCTCTAATTTTGATTCAAATTAAATTAAGCTAGATGTAATGAAAGGAATGTAATAGAAACTCTACGAAATGAAACAAATGACTAACAATAGCAAACATAAACACATAAACAGATTTTTAAATGTTGGAAAATATAGTTTGAAATTTGAAATAGGACTAAATCACCTAGAGGGGTGTATGAGTCCCAATCATGGTTTTTTAGGGATTTGAATAGTAAATAACACTCACCACAAGATACCAAAAAATTAGGAAAAACCACCTATATTCGGACTAAATCACCCAAAGGGGTGTATGAGTGCTAGATTAGGGTTTTTACACCATTTTTAGAAAATTTCATGTGAATGCTATGTTTTCTAGTTTGTATGGTGTCAAGAATAAGTGAAATTACAAATTTTATGTGAATTTCAATGATGCAAGATTTAAAAATGCAACCTATATGCGATTTCGCTAATGCAAAATTTTGAACCCTAGATGCAAATTAACTAATGCAAAGTCTAACTCAAAGTTGATGCAAGCTAGATCTAGGATTATAGTGCACTCCAAATCAAAAATAGAATTTTCTAAATGTAGGTTCACCAAAATATAACAAAGGAAATAGGGTTCCCTAGCTTGGAGGAGATGGAGCACATGGATATGGTCCTATTTCAGACTTGTTTCATTCAAGGAATCCCTAGAGATCTCAATCTAGTGATGTAAAGAGAGAGAGAGATCATGCAATAGGAAATCCTAGGGTATGATTAGAGACAAAAGAGGGTTCACCACCAAGCTAGGACTTGGAAATTCATATCATACATAAAACCTAATGATGTGCAAGAATAGAATGGATGACCTAGAAATGAATGCAAAAAAACACAGTAAACTATAAAAGTATAGAGGTGTAGAGACCTGAAATGCTGAAAAATATTGGATTTAATGCACACTAAGACTCATACGCTAGGCTGGGAAATTTAGTCCCAAATTAGGTTTTTTGGGAAAGAACAAAAATATGGTAGTGATAGGTTTGGAACTCTTGAAATCTTAAAATTTGGTTGTACTAGGACTCATATACCAGAAGTGGTGCATCATTCCTTCTTGGATTTTTCAGAGGATCAAGATCTGAATCTTCTCTTCAATCTTTTCTTTGTCTTCTTAAATTGATTTCTAGATGATTATGAAATGCTAAATTATGCTCTGTAGATTCCTTTTGGTGATCTTTTAAACAAGGTGATAATGTGGACAAATTTACAAACTTGAAAGCTTCTTTCCAATCTTTCTCTTCAATGTTTCTTCAACCTAGATCTACAAATCACACATTAAAGAGAGGGGAAGATGTTGTTTTGTTAGTAGAAAGGGGTTTTCCTTGGTCAAACCCCGTTTTGGTAATCAAACCCTATAGTGAAATCAAATGTAAAGGAGGGATGATGAATGCATAAAAGGATATGTTGCAACTCACCAAACCCTAGAAATAAAAGTGCTACAAACATGCATGAAATGGCTCCAAAGGATGTAGATCTTGACTCTTGCTTGAATGTTGTAGTTCTTGACTTGAATGCTTGCTTGAATCATGAAACCCTACATCACAAATGTTAGCTCAAAAAAAAACTTGATGCATGATGAATTTCACATGATGTTTCATACTTAAATAATGCTAAAAAATGCTTGATAATCAACTCTTGAATGGTCTTGTGAACTCCAATTTTCTATAAGGAATCCTCTCATGAAAGTCTTAGGTCACTTGATTGCTTGCTAGGAAAAAAGTGAGTGAAATAACATTGCATTTATACTTGTTTATGTGAAATTCCTCAAAATTGCAACACTACAAGACAACATCAAATCTAGGAGAATAAAATCCTACCAAGAATTGAATTTAATTTAGGTTTAAGCCACATGATACTTATATGCCAGAAGTGGTATATGAGTCCCATTAGGCTAGGCCTTGGGATACATTTTTCAAGAAATGCTTAGATTGATGTGAAATCCAGATTAGGGCCTTGAAACTTAGGTGGGAACCATATGCCTAGGGTGGTGTATGAGTCCCAAATCAATAAATTTGGGAAATATAATCTAGAAACACATGAATTATTATTGGATGTTGGTTTATGTCCATACTATCATTGGAAAGATACATTAATTAAGGCTTGTGGGTGAAAGATAAGGTCAATTAAAGCCTAAATAAGCCTAATTTATTAATAAAACCCTAGATTAGTGTGAAATCATAAAGGCACACTTTACAACATCCTAGGTAAGGTGCAACTAGGTCTGTTTAGGTTACAAGGTCCTAAGAATTAATGCAAATGTGTTAAACACATTACAACATTAAATCAAGGCCACATTAAGATTAATTTAACAAGGGGTGGGCCAAACAGATGCAAAAATGTATAGGGATACATTTTCCATCATTACAAAAACATATCCAAAAGATTGACTTGATGTCTTGGATGGTGGTGTGTGGAAGAGATGAAAATATTTTCATGGTTGGGAAGAGCAATGGGTATGGGGAGTAGCTGGAATGAATTCCAATACTCCCCCTTAATCACAACTACTACCATCTACGATGCCCAATCGACCTCTTTGATAGAAAAACCTTTCTTTCCCTAATTCCTTGGTGAAAATGTCTACATGTTGATCTTGATACCTACAAAAATCCAAAAATATTTCTCCATTTTTGAATAGCTCTCTAATAAAATGATATACAGTGTCAATATGATTGCTTCTCTTTTGAAAGACTAAATTTTTTGGTGATGTTATCACTGATTTGTTGTCATAATATATTTATTGCATCTTCTTGTTCATGTTTCAACTCTTTCAACACTCTTCTAATCCAAACTACTTGACATGATGCCCATGTTTATGCTACATACTCTGCTTCAATAGATGAAAGTGTCACAATGGGTTGTTTCTTTGAATCCCATCATACAACATGGATGCCAAAGTGAGAAACATTACCATATGTGCTCTATCTATCACCAATGCTTCCAACACAATCACTATCTATGTATCCTAGGAGTTTGAAGTCATTTGAGCTTGAATATTGTATCTATTAATTCCTTGTTACACTCACATATCTTAAGATTATTTTCTAAACTTTCCAATGTGAGTCTTTTGGAGACTCCTTGAACCTTGAAATCAAAATTACACCATACATTATGTTTGGCCTTGTGGCTATTAGGTACATGAGACTACCAACAAGTCTCTTATACAAAGTTGGATCTACATTCGATCCTTTGTCATCCTTTCTTATCTTCAAACTTGTGGTAATTGGTGTTGGTGCTGATTTGAAATTCAACATATTATACCTATTCAAAATATCATTTTCATGTTCTTTGTTTGAGAGATGAGTATACCATTTTCAATTTGATCCACTTCTATGCCTATAAAGTATTTCTTGAGTCCCAAATTAGTAATTTCAAATTCCTTCTTCATAGATCCTTTGAAAAAATCAATTGGTAAGTCACTTGTGAATATTAAATCATCAACATATAAACATAAAATGAGAATTTCACCTTTCTCATTCATCTTTGTATACAATTTTGGCTCACTATTGCACTTATTGAAGCCATTTTATTGTGTATATGAATCAATTCTACTGTACCAAACTCTTGGGGCTTGCTTGAGACCATAGAGTTCTTTATTGAGCTTACACACCTTGTCTTCTTGGCATAAAATCTCATACCTAGGTGGTTGTTCCACATAAAAAATTTCTTCAAGATGACCATTTAAGAATGTTGAGTTTATATCTATTTTATAAATAGGCCATATTTTTTAAGCTTCTATGGAAAGTATCATTCTCACGGTGTCTAAACATACTACGGGAGAAAATGTCTCATTGGAATCACCTCTAGGATGTTGTGAATAACCCTTAGCAACTAGCCTTGCCTTATGTTTTTGCAGACCACCATTTGTAGTCAAATTAGTTTTATTAACCCACTTCACTCCTATGACATCTTTTCATTTTTGAAGGCTAGCTAACTCCCATGTGTGATTCTTCTCTATAGCATCAATTTCTTCATCTATTGCATATACCCATTTTTCATCTTTAATTGCATCTTTAAAATGAATTAGATCATCTATTTGTGAATATAAAGAAAAAAGAGAAATTAGACTTGCATTATTCTCACCTTCATTTTTTCTCATAAATGTCTCTTATGTACTTCTAATTTTTTGTCTTCTTAAACTTACCAATGTGGAATTTGACATGTCACTTGATGTAGAACCTATGGAATGTGGACTTGTTGGTCCTGCACTAAAAATCCCTATTGTAGATGGTGTTTGTTTGTACACATGAGGCTTCCCTTACACTTGATGACGGTGTAACTTGTGTACTTTTTTATTGAGCTTGAATGGGTTTGTATGGAGTCACATTTGAAGGAGTATTTGTTGGTATAAAAACATCATTTTCCTCTTGTGGTATACCTACTAACATATTGACTATTATTTCTACACTTCCATCCCATGCTTCCTCTTCTCCAAATTGCACATCCCTAATGATTATAATCATTTATGCTATTGGATTATACAACTTGTAGGCCATTTATTCATCATTGTATCCAACAAATATACATTTTTCTCCCTTTTTGTCTAATTTTTTTCTTAATTCATCTGGCACATGTGCATATGCCACACATCCAAAAACTCTCATATGAGCAACACTATATTTTCTTCCACTCCAAGATTCTTCCAAAATCATATTTTTGAAACTTTTTTTTTGGCATTTATTCATTATATAGGTTGCACATGATATAGCTTCAACCTAATATTCATTTGGAAAATGTTTGGCTTTCAACATGCTTCTAACCATTTCCATGATAGTTCTATTTTTCCTTTTAGCTACCGCATTTTTTTTAGGTGTGTATCTAGTTTTGAATTGCTTTTGAATTCCATGATTGTTGCAAAATATTAGAAAGTCTTTTGAGATGTATTCACTATCTCTATCTATTTTCAATACTTTGATATAATGGCCACTTTGCTTTTCAACAAGAGCCTTGAATTGAAAAAATAATTCAAACACTTCACTCTTATGCTTCAAAAAATCAACCCATGTCTTCCTTGAGTATTCATAAACGAATGTAAAAAATAGAATCTTCAACCTAGAAACAAAGATTTTGGCATCCAAATGCTATATGCTTCTTCTAGGTTTTTTCACCTAAAAGGAGATAAGATTGGGTCCAAAATGTAGTGTTTACACTAAAAGAGGGATATGATATAGATGCAATATGCCTAAATGATATAAAATAAATTCAAATAACTAAAAATTACTATTGATTATGTATAAAAAACTAAGAAATATGTAGTGTTTTAAACACAGTTTGATATGCAAAAATGAGCTAGAAACATGCACAAATGAAGTTAAAACTTAATGAAACTGAACAGGGTGCACCTGGAGATGGAATTTTGATGCTATAAGGTCATGGAATCATAATAAAATAACTATTGATGACTAGTGGGACTCATTTTCCATTGATGATGAATTAGACCTTCTTTTGGTAAACTTTGCTAAAACTAGTTTCTGACTATCGAGAACTAAATTATGATGAAATCACCTTTTCTAGCTTGGTAGTGGGACTCATTCACCCTTAATTTTGAATCTTTCCTCCTCCAAAATTCTATAAATATTGAATTCAACTCTGTGGGTCCAAATCTGCACTTGTCTTCTTATCAGGTTGACAATATCAAATCTATAGAAAATGGGTTGAATGTTGTTTCCAAGCTTGAATTGGGGTTTAGTTGACTTGAGTAGCTTTTATGACTTGTTGGCCACTTTTCAACACTTATTTGTTTGAAAAATATTCCTACAAGACCTGGAAACACACATGCAAAGAAGGGGAAAATGGTTAAGGGTTAGAGTATAGGGATTTTCCTTGGTCAAATCCCACTTTGGTAATCAAACCCTTGATAAAGAAATGGAATGAAAAAAAGAAAGGAATGATGAATAAACAACATGCAAGTGTCCTAAACTCACTAAACCCTTGTTGTTGAAGTCTAAAGATGTGCCAATGACTACTCCAAGATGCTTGAGAATTGCTTGATTGGATGATGCTATGATGCTTAAGTGGATGAATGAGATTGAATGCAAGGATGAATACTTGAATGAACGGTGGTTAGAATGGATAGAAAAACATTTATTTATACACACTTATGCCTTAATTACCTAAAATACATCACAGGCTGACATAAGGTCTTAATGAATAAAAACCCAAAGGAAATTTGAATTTATTTTGAATTTTGTGCCAAGATGTACTCATTCACCACCCATGGTGAATGGGTCCCACTCAAAGCTTGCAAGTGGGTTTCAAGAATTAAGTTTCCTTTAATGTTATTTGTAGGGTTTGTATTCAAAAACACACTTAATTAAGGCCTATAAGTGCATAAATGGGCCAAATAATACATAAGAAAGGTGTAATTAATAATGAAAAACCTAAGAAAGTGTAAAATTATGTTACAAGAATTTACAACACTTTAGAATAGGACTTGATAAGGTTTAAAAAGGAAATATTTAGATGAATTATAATAAGAGTCTGTAAAAGTGTAGAAATGTGTTACAACACTTCACAACACCTTCACAAGACATCATCAAGTCTTAATAATTTGAATATTCAATCCTTAATGTGAATGTATAAGTCACATTAAAACATTAAATCAAGGTGAAATCAAGTCAAATATGCACAAAGAGGGAAAAAAATAAGAAAAAGTAAAATGGTTACATTTTCCATGTCCACACAACCAATGGAGGGTGTTTGCATTGACCCACATAAACCTGAATGAATAATCTTTAAAGTTGTTTTAGCCCTCATTGACTTACCTACTAGAAATGATTCTCTATGTTGCTTTCCCAAGATGCACCCTTCACATACTCTTTCCAGTTTCTCTATTAGAGGCAATCCCTTGACGATGCTTTGCTATATGAATTTCTTCTTCTACCTCTGAAATTTGTTCTTCCTCTATATCTTCCATCGTTAATTGAGACTTGTGTCTTGAATTCATGCTCCAATGATGAATTTTATGACCTACTTAGTCCATTCTCATGATAAATGAGAGATGCATCGAGCTCATCAACTAAAAATTATGGGAGATTCTATGTCTCCTCTATGGCCACAACAATGGATTAAAACCTTGTGGGTAAACTTCTTAAGATCTTTTCAACAACTCTTCTATCTTTAAGTATCTCAGCATGAGATCTAATTTGATTAACTAAACCAATCACTTGTGTGAAGAAAGTGTCTATTGAATATGAACCCTTTGTAAAAATTGTTTTACAACCCCTTCTTAGCATTTGTAGCTTTGTTGTTTTAACCTTTGTCATTCATTGGTATGTTGCTTGCAAGATATTCCATACTTGTTTCAACTTTTTTGCTACTGCAATCCTTGGTAAAATGATCTCATGTACTGCTTGAAATATGTAGAAGATTGCTTTTAACTCTTTCTTCCTATTATCCCTTAATAAGTCCTCTGCTTGTGATAATGCATTATATGTTGCAACATGAGTTGGTTCTAGAAAACCATTCTCTACTAGATCTCATGTCTTGAGAAAAAAATAATTCTCTCATAGTGATAGACAAATAATCATATTTTTTACCATTGAATTGAGGAATTTATTGTTTTGTCAAGCTTTTTCTTGTGCTTTCCATTGTTGACTATGAATAGCTTGTTTGAATTCCTTCGTTGGAGCTCTTTGAAAAACTTTTTTTGACAACTGTTGGCTTTGTTAACCCTTGATTTGAACAACCTTTGGATCTTTCAAAACCTTACTTTGAGCAACCTTTGTCTTTGATACTATGTGAAGGAAAGAGCCAAAGGACAAAACCAAACCTAAAAATAGAGTGCAAAAGTAAAACAGAGAATGTATCCAAAAAATTTATGTTTATATACTTCATTCAACTATTCATTTGTTGTTCGAAAACCAACTACTACATTAGAGCTATTTCTCACATTAAGAGCTATTGCTACAACAAAAAACCTTTTGCTCTTTGTTTTTGTTTCATCGAAAAACCTTTTAAAAATTACCCACATACATTGTATAAGATTTAGTAATTAAAACCCTAAAGAGAAGGAAGTTAAAATACATTTAATTTTGAAACGTAGGGAAAAATCAAGTAAGAAAGACTTGAATTTAAAACATGTCCAAAAACTAACTTGATGTGTTGGATGGTGGAGTGTGAAGAGATGAATACATTTTCAATGCTGCAAAGAGCAAAGGGTACGGGGAATAATTGGGATTAATTCCAAAAAAAATTGGAGCCTCCTCCATTCTCCTGCCATGTGGGGTTACCACTCTAAACCTAACCAGCATGGAGAAAAATCTCATTTCTCCCTCCCATGTGATCTTCCATGGCTGATTGATTAGATGGTGTAATATGAATATGATGATATCTGAAATATGGCAAAGGGAGATTAATTCAGTTCACATATTTATAAGATTTGTGTCAATGATGTCAATGAGAAAAAATGGGTAGATTTTGTAGGAAAATTTTATGAAGCCATACAATGTGGAATTTTTTTTAAATGAGATGAAACAAATCCATTCTCCCTCCAGCACCTGCTTCAATCTATTCATAGTTAATGAAAAACAAATTTGAAAATATCGGATACAAGATTTCACGCATGTGATGGAAATCTAGTCTAATTCAAGATCTAATATTAAATGTGAGTGAAGATATCTTTTCACCCATGAGGTTATAAATCATTAACTGATTGGAAACAACTAACAAAAATCTATTTAACAACTATCTTTTTGTGGTGTGAGACAAATATATGGTCGAAACCCACCACATAATGTAGCCTATCGGCTAAATAAAGGATTTAAGGTTTATGAAAAACAAGACCTAGATCAGAGGATGTAGATCAAATAGATAAACAAACGACTAGTCTGTATAGAAGTTGATGTTGAAGCACTACTACAAATTTATAAAAGGAGGTCATGTACTAACAAAAAAAGCAACATGAAGGCTAGCAACGGATGCAATGAATTGACCACAAGATGGTATACACATAAGTTGTAGGCTAACCAAGGTAGAACATGAAGTTATGATGGAGGTCATGTTGTGCTTCCTCAAGATTCTATAATGTTAAACCTAGCTGGATGACAGTGTTTGGCATAGATTTGGTCCTTAAGTATAGGATAAGAAATAACATGGAGCCTCACTCACATATGTAAACCAAACAGGGATCCAATATGTAAGTGTTCAAAACTTAACAAGCCAACATCATAAGTCCATTGGATCACACAAGTAGGCCAATCATGCAATAAAATGTGATCACCTTGCATTTGAGATACATTTTTAGTGTAAAGGATGACTTGTTGACCTCTTAACCCCTTAATTGCTTCCTCTACTATTTATTTATTATCTACTTATTTTCAATATCTTCTTTATGTTCAAACTCTACATTTGTTTCTTAGTCAAGTAAAAAACATGTGCTCATGACAATGATAGTAAATTCAATATGGTAATTTACAAAATCAATAAAGTAATGGAAGTGATAAATTTGAAACATAAATTAATTTTAAAATTTTAGTTTTTTAATGTTTATTTAATTTTATTCAATTTAGATCCACCTTTTTCCAACCATTCATGACTTGTATACATGAATAAAAATATAAAATTTGATCATTTGGAAAGATTTTTTTTTTTAACATTTCCTTGTAATATGCTAAATACTACCATATATTTCACTAAATTCATTCCCATCATAATCTTTCAAATCAACATGAAACAATAGCTATAATATCTACCTAGTATTTCAAATCATTTTTACAAGTCTATTTTTACCATGGAGATTGACTCAACATTTAGATGATTACAAAAGAAATAAGAAAAAATGAATCAATATTTATCTTCATACATGTGAAAATTAAAATATATTTATATAAAGCTTCTTCAAATTTTATTTGTTATAGCTCCAATCCAATTTTAATATTGAGTATCATTCTATTAAAATTCAAGAAATTGGATTTAGTCAATTAATAATGAGACTCCATAATCCATTGCTCATTATATATTTGAATATGTTTGTAGATGACTTTTTGGATAAAAAAGGAAAAGTATATTTTGGTCAGTAACTTTTCATTCTCCTTGCTCTCTACTTCATTTTGATAATGGATCACAAATTGTGTTCTAAAATGTTGATGCAAAATAAACTTACACAATCAAATCCAAAAAATTTTCAAATAATCTTTATGAATTATGACAATCTATTTGTGGGAGTAAATAGTGACTCCCCAACACCCTCAGGAACAGTTGCGATTAAAACCACTTCCACAAGAGAAAGAATGGAAAGAAAGCTTGCTTCACAATGCAAAATTGATTAATGGTTGAATTGATTGATTGATATTGATATGCTAATGTACATGAGATGCATTGCTTATAAAGGCAAGGTTGAAATGTAGTAATGAACATGATGTTGACAAATGTCATAATCCTATGACATGAGACAACCAACAACCTAATCACCTAGGAAATGATGCATCCTTGCTAGATAAGATAAGTTATAGAAATTCCAACTAAGACTTCTAGAAAGAATATTTTTCCTAAGTAAACTTAACCATGTGAATATGTCCCCTAATTTACCTAGTGAATGAATTAGCTAGGTACAAGACAATTATTCATACCAACAACCCATCTTAAGTGCAACTTAGAGAGAAGATTATTATTCACACTATACAAAGACTATGACTATGAGTCTTGGATACTAGGCCATGTTAGGCACCCATTTACAATGCAAATGAAATATGTAATCTCTCACAAATGAAGAAAAGGAGAAAACCCAATGGGACAAAATTCCTCTCCAAAAGAGAGAAAACCAAAAAACAAAAGAGATGATATATGGAGGACTCAATGATACCCCCCAAGGACTACATCCATCATGTATATACAATAAATGACCCCTCCATAAGAGGGAAGTAGAAAGTTAAGATGTCCCCCCCATGATGAAGAAGCTCCAATGTTGATGAAGGATGCCTAAAAAAAAAAGATAACCCAATGTCTTCAAGCAACACATCTTCCCTAAGGAAGAAAAATTATCATAAGTTGATGTAGAAGCCACTCCATATCCAACTGAAAGGAGGAAGAATGAATGCTCATGTATGCCTCTGAAAACTGATGAAGAGTCTCCAAGCTTGCATGAGCCACAACATAATCATGGTCATAATCAACCAAGAAATATGACAAATCAAGTGAAGGAGGACACTCATGAATTTCAATCTCCAAAGACAAAGTAGATGGTATAATAGTTGTGTTGAAACTGTCATCAAATAGGAGAGAAATTCCCTCAAGTGTGTCCTCCAAATCTGCAATATGAGACTCCATGAACAAGTTAGAAATACCTATCAAATACTCATTCCACAAAGCAAGATCTAAAAAACTATGATCATCTTGTTGAATAGAAGCATCAATGGTTGAAGAAGCAAGAGGTGGAGGAGTAGGAAGCTTAGCACTAGTCTCTAGAATACCAATATGTAGATGACCAAAATTCTCCTCACTACATGATTTGCACTCAATGGAGTGTCTGACACAGTCAAAGGAACATTATCACTTTCTAAAGAAAAATGTGAAAAGGAATATACATGAGATGAATGATCAACCATCCCGATAGCAACAATATCCCTATTCTCCAAGTCCCTTATGTACACCCTATTTGGAGTGAGCTCAACTATTTTACCTTGACCCCCATGAGTAATTTGATAAATAGAAAGAATATTAGTGGACAAGGAAGGAACACAAAGTACATCATTGAAAATATCTTCCCCCATATCAATAGAACTCTTCCCACTTACCTTCATATATATATTGTTACCCATCAATATATGAGGTGAATTGCAAGGCTCAAAAGAAGAGAACATATCCATAGAAGATGCCATATGATGAGATGCCCCTGAATCAAGAAGCCATCTATGAGATTCAAGACTTGTAGAGGCCAGGAGTGTTTGTCCTTTCATTTTGTGTAGCCCATATGTAGATCCTATATCTTGTGACTAAGATGATGATGAGGGGATTGTCAATTGTGATGCTAAAGAAGAAGTAGAAGACACTGATGAGGGTACCTTAATGTTATTCTTTTGAAGAAGGTGTGTAAGTTCATCAATCTTCTTATTATAACATCTATGCTCATCACGTCCTAACCTTTTGCAATATGCACATTTGAACTTATTATTTTTACATGATTCCTCTTTAGAAGAGGGTGTAGACTCAGGAATGCTATGTGAAGGAGAATATTTACCTTGCTCATTAGACTTGGGAGCCTTGTTTTGCTTCTTACCTTTTCCATTTGAAGCATTTGTATCCTTTGCAACAAGAGCATGAGATGTAGAAGACTTCAATGTTCCCATGTTAACCAACTTTGGTTTTTCCCTTATGAGCTGAGCTACAAATTCATCAAGAGAAGGTATTTTGTATGTATTTCCAAGGGAATCCATTGTAGAATAGAATATACAAACAAAAATTGAATAATCAGGACCAAGCTTAGCAAGAATCAAAAGTATCAATTGTTCATCCTCTTTAGTGACCCCACAATTAGATAGTTGCAATCTAATAGAATTGATCTCAGAGAAAAAATCTTGGACATTGTCAAAATTTGAAGGATTAAGACCCATTAGTTCATTGTCCAACTTAAATTTCCTCATCTTATTTGGCTTACCAAAGAGACTCTCTAAACTAGTCCAAGCTTCATTAGGATGAGTGCAAGATGCAATATGATATCTAAGATTTGGAGAAATGGACAATTTTAGAGTACCAAGAGCTTCATCCCTTCTATCAAGCCATTTTCTTCTCTCTTTAGCTCCTATGGGTTCTAGATCTTGACCAAATGTTATTCTTTGCAACTTTGATTTAACAATAATAACTCCATTTGAGATCTCCACTCATGATAGTTATATGGAGTTAGAAATACAACTTTTGGAAAATCCATGATGCAATTAGATAGAACAACAATTTTCCCTCACAATACAAGATATCAACCCCTTTGTCCCAAACAGGATTACACTTTTTTTGCAAATTTACAACAATGTATCCCAAACTATCAAATCAGCAACAAACTGAAAATATGAAAGTATGGAAACAAATCTTTCAAAAGTGCATGAGTAGATCTGAAGTGCTCCTGAATACCTTCCCAATGCTACGAATTTGGAGAAAATTGGAGATCAGAGCACAAAGATATGAGCTTGGAGGTGAAAAATGGTGATCAAGCTTCAACCTGGAAAAAATGGCATAAAACTGCAAAATATCTACACCATTGAAAAATTTGAATCACTTTTTCGATGATATTTCATTTGAAAATTTTTGCCTCTATATGCAAAAGTTATGAAAGAATGAAAAAAGGCCTATAAAAAAGACTATGGGGGCAAAATACAGGGTAGCCAAAGGATAACTTGGTGCATAAACTATGCACTAGGGGGATTATCAATGGTCATCCATATGACCTTACTGCTATCAAGGCAAAAAATAAAATATCCGCTAGCTTATACAAGAAATTCATCGGCCTTATAAAACTTTATAAAAGTTTTAAATATATATAAACTTTGAAAACAATGTTCAAAGCTTTCAAAAAATTGGATAAAGACTATCATACCACTGATGGAGGACCATGTACCCACAGACCAGTGTCCACCCGCTATACAATACCAATGGAGATGAAGACTGAGCAACAAAAAATGGTACTGATAATGGAGAAACACCCAATGTAGGGGAGAGGGCCCAATAGTCGTGCGGGGTCCAATAGTCGTGCACCCAATCGTGAATATAATACCTAATAGTCATTTATATAATGTCCAATAGTTGTGATTTGACTACCCATAATTAAACAAAATGTATGCTTTTGATCTAAAAAGCAACCAATCATATGATACCACATCAACACTCAACTACTCACGATGTAATGCACGAGAATTGGTCTCACTATTTTTTGGGGCCTTTTTGGACACCTTGACAAAAACGCATGCTGATGTGGCATCATATTTGATGATGTGGCCCTGAAACCTTAGTTATAAGTAGAGAACTTGTCAAGTAAGCTGCTATAAAAAATTGGGAGTGAGTTGAAATTTTTACGTAGGATAATTAGAAGCATGAAGTTAGGGTGCACGACTACTAGGCCCTCTCCCCTAGCTGACCACCAAAAGAACGTTGTCACCGTTGAATAGAGGAGTGACAACGACCGATGCAAGTGGATATGATAGCTGATGTGATCACTATAGCATACCATATACCAGTCAATGATTGATATGACAGAGCCCACCGAGTATGCTGATGGAACAAGACAAATTGACCATGGGCAAGATGAAATCTCAATGTATGTGAGGGATGTTGTCCCTCAAACCACCAATGAGCAGAGCCGACTAGTGATAGACCGGTACAATAACAAGATCTACTCTTATTGACAATGACCTCAATAGTGACCAATGCCTACAACCTTAGATCGTACCCCACTGATGGAGTGGTGTCCAATGTACTAGGCTGCAAATAATGTAGACGATGACTGAGCATACAATAAAGTGACCCACCGATGACAACTACCAGCTTATGTACAACACAAGTCAACGGTGTAGAAAAGGCTGACAATGGGAGGATAAATCTCATATCTAAATCTGAGTGCCCACTGACAAAGATGTGACACTGACCGCTAGCCAATGTGGATGGAGAGGTACTAGATGGACAGTGAAGAACGCTGTCAGAATTGACAAGTTTTGGATGCCTACGAAGATAGTGTACTATTGACAGGTGCTGACCAACTATGCGGACCACTTCGAAGGTTGTTCTAGCAAAAAAAATTTGCCTCAAAATTTTTTTACCTAAAATAAACAAATTTATAGTCAAAATTCATCTACGGAGCCTTCATATCTCAACCGTGAGTTTATTGAAACTCCAATCTATACCCAACAAATAATCTTCAAGCCAACACAATACCCTCAGATCTGGGAAGGAATCTGCAATACCTGGAGAGCTCTGATACCATGTGGGAGTAAATGGTGACTCCCTAACACCCCAAGGAATAGTTGTGACTAAAACCACTTCCACAAGAGAGAGAATGGCAAGAAAGTTTGTTTCACAATTCAAGATTGATTAATGGTTGAATTGATTCATTGATATTGATATGCTAATGTACATGAGATGCCTTGCTTATAAAGGAAACGATGAAATGTGGTAATGAACATGATGTTGACAAATGTCATAATCTTATGACATGAGACAACCAACAACCTAATCACCTAGGAAATGATGCATCCTAGCTAGATAAGATAAGTTCTAGAAATGTCAACTAAAACTTCTAGAAATAATCTTTTTCCTAAGTAAACTTAACCATGTGAATATGTCCCCTAATTTACCTAGTAAATGAATTAGTTAGGTACAAGACAATTATTCACACCAACACTATTATCACTAAAATAGTTTTTTTTATATTAATATAATTGAATATGCTTTTAAAAAATAGCAATAACTTTCACTTCAAGCATAAAATTAAAGTGAACATCTAAATAAACAATTTGTCTTAAGAAGACATTAAAAAATCTTGTGTATCTTTTCTAAAATAAATAATCCCAACATATAATCTTATCTTTTAATACTTAATATTTACTAATTATTGGATGATTAATTATATTTATCTTAAATTTTAAATAAATAAATTATTCTATTCTCTATACTAATACATGCATATAATTTGTATTGATTTCTTAATAAATATTTTTTCACATAAATATCATTAATAAAAAATCAGATATATATTGCTCTTCCCAAAATTTATAAAAAATTAATATCAAATATAATAAAAATACATAGAACCATTTTTAATTGTAGCATACTATATTCTTTCATTAAAAAAAATAAATTAGAACGTAAATGATATTATACTATTTTCATTATTTCTAAATGTATAAAAAATCATTTAAACAATCTAATCTACCGACCTTTAAGCGAATCAATAATATTTAAAATTTCAAAGTCAAGTTCACAACAACATAAAAAGTTATCTTTGCAAACATATATACAATATAAAACTTATTCCAGAGGACATTGAAACAAGCTAAGGAAACCTGAGAATATTACAGGCATACCATACTATAATAATAGTGAAGAAAAGAGGTATGTCTACCCATCAATATTCCTTGCACGGGCACCCCAAAACTTCCTTGATCTTACAATCTAAATGGCGTTCACGCTCTTCAACTTTGGTGAAAAGATGATGAACGAAGAATATGATTTCAGTGATTTTATCCTCGACTGATAACAATAGAGAAACTTTTCTTCCTTCAGAATTTAGTTCAATTCCCGAGTACATTTCTGGAACGAAAGAACCGTCTGCAGAAAGGTCAATCCAGAATTAGTGCCCTTAAATTAAGAAGGAACAGGGAAGGGCTACTAGGCAAGTTGGTCGGGATTGGAAAATCTAGAATTAGTGCCCTCAATTAAGCAGGAAAATTAAGCCTGATTCCTAATACATAAATCTAAAATCCAAACACACATTGGTTTTTTATATAGTTCGCTGCTAATCAGAAAAAATATAATTAAAATTAAAGGTTTATTTATATTGAATATTATTATTATTAGAAATCAAGTTTAAATCTATTTTTCATGGGATCAACTTAACATTGAGTAGATTTTATAGTCAGTTTTCAATTTATATTATTAGGTAGATTGACTCTTTTACTCATCTTTAATTATAGTGTTTTGTTATATATTGAATTTTTCATTATATTTCTTGTGATATATGTAAAATGGTTTGGATCTTTTTATAAATCAATTTTTATAATTTATTCAAATAAATTAACTTTTTAAAAAGTAAATTTAAAATAAGATAATATTTATTAAATGGATAGTAATATTAGAAGTAATGAATAAGGTTTACAACTTATTTTTTATGTTTTCTTTTAAATTAGATATTTGTTAAAATTAAAATTTATACATAGATAAAAAAACATAATATATGACACCATTATTTAATTAAATATATAGTATTCTTTAAATAGATGTATTGTTTATATCAAATGATACCACTATTTTTTTAAAAATACTAATACAAAATTATAAATAAAATTCACTCCTAATATAATTATATATGATTTATACCATTTTATACACATAACCTCCATATCACCCACATCCAGTCCCCCTTATGCTACACAATTTTATTCAAATATATTTACATATAGTAAAAAAACATAATAAGCTGCCATTTCAATATACATTTTCATCACTCTAGTGATGAGTGGCATCACCATCTTTTTCATCTATTGTTCTATCTGTAATGTCGGGCACCACATTTCTTTTAACAACGTTAAGGGTCCAATATTGTGTGACTTCATAAGGAGGAATGTAAACATTGCTCTGAACTTGAAGATTCTTAGACCACCACTGACGGATACCATGATGGTTATTAAAATGATGCTTAGCTACAGTAACTACTTTAGCAGAGGGAACTAAATGCCAAGGGGTTTTCTTTTTCATTGCTTCAAAACAGAAAAGGTACTTCATGTTTTCATGGACCAAATGACTTTTCTGCGTATATATACCCCTCCATACCTCAAAATAGTGAAGGTAAGTGCAACAAATGAAATCTTTATCATTCACATATAAATTGGGGATCCAATCACTATAACCAAGGAAATCACCGTACAATTCAAGTAATTTTTTCTCATCTTTCAACCCCATCTCAAATGCCAAAGCCTCAGAAGTGCCTTTAAAATATTTGCAAACTTCCTGCAAATGACGAATATCTTTATATGCGGCGACTAATATCTTTCCAATCTTCTCAAACACTTTCAACTGAGAAAGTGTGGGAGAAATAAACGGAGGATTGAAGAGATGCCCTTCAAGTTTATGACGTTCCTCCCTCTTCAATTTTCTTGTGGCAGCCAGTGCAATGGCTGCTCCCAATGAATGCCCAGCTATCCAGATATTTTGACATCCATTCCTATGAAGGCTTTCTCTTATGTATGGTAAGCCCTTATCAACCCCACATATGGAGTCCAGGTGTGCAGTGGCTACCTTCAAATCCAGGGATAAGTCCTCTAAAATATTCTTGGGTCGAAGAAGCGTACCTCTGAATGCAACCACTTCTGAAGGAGGTCCATGTGGACCTGCTTTCATTCTTCCACACCACTGAAAAACAGCCCCAAATATAGATTTGTCATGGTCGTCGGTTGCAGTTTCCTTTACCTCAAACTGAAGTAAGCAACACAATTGGTTAGCTTGATTTCTGTTGGTTTCGAGCAGGTATACAACGTTCACTAGGCTTGCAGCAATCCATCTCCTGTGCACTGGATCTTCCCTGCCATCACTCCATTACATAAAAATAATTGCACGGGAAATTATTCTCTCAAAATAATTGAACGGAGAGATTTCTCTAAGATTTGTACGCATTTACACTTCCAGAGACAATCTATGTATAAAGCTAAACTGGCGAAAGCTAAAGGCTAAAATACTGTTCAAATTACAGTGTCACCTGTTTGTGACGTCAATCCAACTTTTCTTTTATTGAAAAAAGAGAATGAAACTAAATTAAAAATAGGAATAATGAAGAAGATAATGTTTAAGAAGCATTAACTTGTCTGTCTAATCAAGGAGACAAATATTGAGGAGGATTAAACCAACTAGATATATCCGTATAAAAAGGCATTTTCTTTGTTTGAAAATGGTAAATCGATGAAGCAGCATATTTAAATAGCTTTAAGTCAAATCAAATAAAAAATATCAATAAAAAATCTTTTAAAACAGTTACATACGGGAAAGGCTTACAAGTTGCATTATCTTTTGATTTCTAAAATCTGCATTAAATATTAAGAGAATAGATTAAGTTTAATAAAATAAAAATTAGTAATCACGCTGTCAGCTAAGGATCGGTTGCTTTTTATCATTACGATTGTCATTAGATTTTATTTTACTTTTTGATATTAGGTCTACAATTATAAAATCGTTTCAATAGTCAAGATTAAAGAGGTTTAAGAATATTAGATATTAAAAATTTGATTTTTAAAATTTAATGTTAAAAATTGAAATTTGATTTTGTTAAAGTAATTTACAAGGAAATCATTTGATTTTCAAAGATTTAAAAAAAAAATTATATTAATTATTATGAGAAAGATTTATAAATTATATAAATTTATTAATATTTTAAAACATAAATTAATAATCATGTGGTGGGATAAGGGCTGACTGCTTTTTACTATTGAGAATGTGGTCAAAGATTTTAGGATAAAAGTTCTAAACTTTATTTTATTTATTGGTATTATGTTCACAATTATCATGTTGGCTTGGCTTAGTGTTCATTAGAAGGATTGAAGAATGTTAGACATGAATTATTGACCTTTTAAATTTAACATGAAGATAACAAACATCAATTTTACTAAAATTGTTGATTTTTTTTTCTTTTCTAAATTTAATATTAAAAATTGTAATGCCTACTACTTCAAATTATATTAGACTTAACATAAATCCTCAAGTAATGGATTTTAAAGCAATCTGCAGAAGAAGTTGATGAAAGTCATTTTTAGTCTAATAGCCCTCTGAACGAATGGAAATAGAATATGTTTGTAAGGGTCCAATAGAATAATAAAAGATATTTTTTGTTCAAATCCTTTGGGAAAATCAAACTAGATCTGGATGGCTTTAGTCTAAGCATACAATCTATAGACTGAAAAAATAGTTAGATTACATCTATTTTTTTTTGATGAAAATAGCATATTCTGACTATAATATCTTTAGTTTAATAGCGTCTTTCTTCAAATTTAATTAATCTTTTACACAGCCGAATTTCAGAAATTATATTGCTTGAATTCTTGATGTATATAAAAAATGTTGAAGTAACATTGCGTTCATAACCAAGAGACCTCACACCACAGATAGTGTCTTTGCATTTAATTTTCATATCCTCAGTTGGAATACCTACTATCTACTAAAAATAGTTGGCATGTACAAAGTAACTCATCTGATTTATACTGAATTTAAAAAATAAAATTTCGTAGTAATTTGCTAATCTAATTGAAGAAAAGGAAGAGTATCTAATGTTTCCCACCTTATTTACACCCAGACGGACAAAAGGTAGTTATAGTACTACAGAGTACGAGTAACAGTATCAATAGAATTATATTAACTTTCAAAATTTATATTCTACAGCAGAATTAGTCAAAACGTAAAATAATAATAGAGTAAAATCAGTGAAAAATATACATATTTGCTTAACAAAGAAAATTTAAATAGGGAAGCTATAATATTACTATAATTTCAGAAAACATAAAATAGTCTATAGTCATTCATAAGTTAAAACCAAAGCCCAACCACATAGCAGAGAAACTGAATTTTACCAGTTTGGAAATGCGAGGTGGGTGAGCTCTGTTACATCTATGCCATCCTTGTTAGCCATTTCACTTCTGATGCTCACAATGCTGAGATCAAGTGAATTATTTACTTCCTTTTGACGTGTAACTTAAATAGACAAAAACAAATTACAATAGATGTACTCACAAAACATAGATTCCTTACTTACATTTTGTAAACTCTCTACAGAGAAATAAAGGCAAACTAAACAAATGGAACATTCCTGAGTCAAATCTGAGATAGCATATGACGTATTTCTTGTCAGTTGTAGTAAAAAGAAGATTCTTAATTTCTAGTATTATTAATCTCTTTTTTTTTAGAGGGTATGCCGCATTTATTAACTATTGTTGCTGTTACAATAGTCACACAATTTTTTATTTTTTTTTAAATACTTACATCATTTTTGTATAACAGTCACACAATTTTCTACTTGTCGTTTTTACTAGAAAAAACTATGTTTCCCCCGCGTAATGGCCCGACTGAGGACTGCGCAGATCATCCAGAGAGTTCCAAGTGAATCAGCACAGTCACCGTCCGATTTGCTAGCGAGCCACATTTATTACACCTGTCGTGAGGATGATAGACTTATTACGTTTGAATTGCGTCACTCATATCCTTTGCCTTCAAATCTCTCTTTGGAATGAACTTTGCTTTTACCCTTAAATGTTTATAAGAAAAATATACTATTTGTTTTATGCTTTTCTTATCTTTATTTATTCCCATTTCCTTTTTAGTACCTGCCGAAGGAACTATTGGCACGCTTCTTCTTTAACAAGTTATTAATAACTTTGATTTAAACAAATGAGAATTCATATTTATTTTCTACTTCACAAATATTTGAATAACTCTAAAGTAAATATGCAAAATATTTAACAAAACAAATATCTAAAATTAATTTTCTGGAATGTAATTGGCTCAAAACTTTTGAGCGATAAGGGCGATTTTCCCGGCTCCATTATCATAGTTGCGATTTTCCCGCTCCATTATCACAGTTTCCAAAATACTTCCTTTTCCTTTTAAGTAAATTTAATTTCACTAGTCTATTTACTTCCTAGCACTAATTTAGATTACTAAATTGTAAATGAATTTAACTCAACTATTATGTGAATTAACATGTAAATTAAAGTAGTAATATGTTTACTTAAAAGTTATGTTATTTAATATTTTATTATAGTTCATATCTATTTAATAATTACTTTTTTTATTTATCTAAAAGTTATTTTGATTTCCTTTCCATCTATTCAATTTTTTTTTAATTTATATTTTTATTCAATAATCTAATAACAATAATAAATAGCAAGTAAAATATCTTAAAATAGTTTTAAGTAAATAAATCATGTAAATAAAGTAATATATTTTAATAATTCTGAATAATTAAAAATAACTCTTTAATTGAAAATAAATTAAACCATATTTTAATAGCCTTTGAAAAATAAAATCATTAATTTTTAATATAAATATATCTATTTTTTTTCACTTTAAGAACCATTTTTATTTATTTAAAATATTTATTTATTTATTTAAAATTATGTTTTAATTTCTCACTTTAAGAACTATTTATTTATTTAAATTATGTTAACAATAATTAATTAAACAAAACTAATTATAATAATATATTTATAAAAATAAATATTATCAAATATTTTTTTTTATGAATTATACTAATTGATTTTAAAATGACTAAAAAATTAATTTTATAAATATCATTATTAAATTTAACTACTTAATTATTTAATACTCAAAATAACTATACACTTAAATCCAAAAACATTATAATAAACTATGATTCTCTTATCAAGACTATTTTTTTTATAAAAATACATATAGAGATCAAAGTACATTTTAATTTTTTTTTCCACATGCATCTAGGCCATCTTTTGGAAGAAGATTAAAAATTATATAGTAAAATATATATTAATAATATATTTTAAAAAATAAAAAATATTTTTAGATTTATAAAGTAATCTTCATAAAATATTGGTTTGATAGATAGAGTTAATTATTAAATGTACGTCTTAATAGATACTTAATATATTATTTATACTTTTATTTTTTAATTTTTTTTGGTAACGTAGAGATAATTTTTTTTTTTAAATAATAACTGATTATAAAGTAGTTTTTTTATATTAAAAATAATCATGACATCAATTCTTGAGTATCAAGAAAATTCAAATGAATTGAAAATACATAATTAGCAAGAGATAAAGAAACCTTCAAATTTCCTAGATAAGGAAATTTTTATTTTGCTTCTATGAATATTGCTCATGTTTTACAAATTAGAAGAAATTTTGTGCTTATGTGATAAAATTGGGCCATTGTATTTAAATCATTTAAAAAATACTAATAATATAAATTTAACTATGGTGAAATATATAGGAAGAACAATAAAAGGATCAACACACCAACAAGAAACATAGTAGAATGAATCACAAATCTAGAGGGGAATTGTAGTCAACATTCATAAAATCACTAAGGTGTTTTCTCATATCCTAGATAGGGAAATTTTGGTCATTTCAAATATCAACATTATTGTCATTCCAATTAGAAATTGATTTAGCCAAAAAATTAACAACCTAATTTCCTTCTCCTCTAGTATGGTTCCACTTAACAACATTGAAACCTTAAATGAGGATGTTAATGTGTTTCCTAGATTCATTCAATTGTCACTACATGAAGTAAGAGAAGGTATTTCTTTTGAAATGATTAACTAAAATTTTAGAGTCAGATTCCAAAATAATATTGATAAAATTCCTTTGCTTAGCATGTAAAAGAGCTTGGTGAATGGATATTGCCTCTGCAACATTATTAGAACCAAGGTGAAGAATACCTACAAGCTAGAACTTGACTCTGCCATCATGATCACAAAAAACACCTCCCATGTCAACATTTCTAGCACTATCTGTTGAAGCACCATCAACATTAATTTTAACCAAGCCTACAAGAGGGAATTTCCTTTGCATAAGTTGATAATCTTGAGGGTTATTATTAGAAGAGGAAAAATAAGGAGAATATATAGGAATATTACATTTCATTAGAACTCTAAATTCCCACATGAAATTTCAAAATAATGATTCTAACAATTTAATAAACACTTTGCATGTTTAGATATATAGCAGATTTGTATCAATTCCATGCTCTTTTAATAATTCCAAACGTGATTTAAAATAAAGTTCAAAAGATAGATAGGGTAACAAGGAAGTTAAATAAATTTAATTTAACAAACAATGACAGGAATCGTTTCACAAATCAAATCTGAGAAAATAAACAAAATCTTCTCAAACCACCATTGAAGTAAATAACATTTCACACATTTACTATTGACGGTGATGCAATCTTCTGGGGAAATAAAACATATATATATATATATATATATATATATATATATATATATATATATATAGTTTTAGATTTTATCAAATCAGAACACCATCAAGCAAGCAAAGATCTAAGACAAAACCTACTTAATTCCATAATAAAGTTTACAAAATTTCATTAATTCATCAATTTAGATTAAAATGAAACAATCATACCATTACCATGATACCAAATTTAGATGAATGCAAGAATAGGCATAATCCTTTGATTAATCAACAATTTTATATCTTCACAAAGTTAGTAGGAAAATCCATGCTGAGAGTGTATATATTTGGTTACAAACATTACATAAAAAATAGATCTGTAAAGACCCAATTAATTCTAACTGAGAACACCGCTTCTTCTTTTTTTGTGTTCAAGTATTCATTCACAAGTATACTCGGGAACTTCTATCCATACAAGATAGGTATATCATCTGTTCATACGAAACAAGAATTCACTTCATCTATTCATATAATCAGAATAGGCATCCACCTAAACGAGGCAGGCATCTATCATATGATAGGTATGTGCTCTGGCTAGAGTCTCATCGGGATCATCTGGATCTTGAGTCACTTCCCTAATGACCACACTTTCCACTAAAAGTGTACCGAGGTCGTCATCCTCAGGGGTATGTAAATGGTAATTCTAAACTTGAAACTCGCCTCAGAATTTAGCCTAAAGGCCCCGGGGAATCAAGCAATCCATGCGGGATTCTTCCGAGTATAGTTGTATGTATTTTAGTTGATTATCTCTTATAACTAGTTATGTGATCTCTCCAACCCTAAACCCCATTCCTGAACGCCTGAGTACTAGGAGCATCCTTCGTTTCCCAGACTACCTACATGCCCTGCTTCCAAACGGGATCAAGGCATAAAATATGTAGTTATGTTTTCTAGGCTATGTTTATGTGGACTGTTATAAAGCAGGTACACAACCCTTTCTAGGTTTTTTTATTTCCCCTAGACAGTTCCTCTGCGGTTGCTACCCACGATGGGAATCATGGATAATAAATGATCGCCTTGACCATTTATTGTTTATCTAATAATATTCATCTAACCCTACTCCCTAATGATGTTCGTCTCCCTTGACCCGTTTAAATGATTCCCTAATAAATTATCCACATGATTATATCTTTGAGTCAGAATTACATTGCACCATTGAAAATTCCTAAATTACAGTTTTCTAGATTGTCACTAGCGGATTTGATTCATTTTTTGTTTTATCTTTTTAGATTATCGATCCAAAGGGGATTTCCCTCCCTTTGGATTAAATTAACCAGTGCCCCTTATTTCTCCCCGACGATTTATAGGGACGATGCCATAGACGTCGTTATTGCAGCTGTGTTAGGCTATAGATGCAGTAGCTCAAGCGCGATAGCATTACCCGTAAATGTGAGCCAGAGGCACCATTAATACCGAACGCCGCTGGTTTTGTTTTTCCTTCTTTGATTAATTTCCAAAGCTTTATCTAACATACTTAATCTTTATAAGGAAAAGGAAACTCAAGTGCACGGCGACTTTAACAACATTCATCAGGAAATCTAAACCTAAGATGATTAAATGAATCAATGAGCATTGGTCAAGAACTTATAATAAGTTCTAATAGACATTAAAAGAATTATTTAACCATCTATTAAACCATATCTATTCATAAAAGAAATCCCATGCAACATAATTAAGTAAGCACATAAAATACATGCATTATTTTGGGGTATTTCATAACATATATTATTTTGTACATCCCTTGCCAAATTTATGCAAGAATCCCTAGAGTTAAACATCTTCAAGCATTGTTGAGGGGCTTATCATTCTATCTTTTCAAAATCATATCTATATTGTCTAGATAGTTTATGTAGCATTAGAAAATGAAAATTACAATGATTCTGTAATAAAATATTTATCCGACACTTAACTAGGGCTATTCCATGAAGTTCTTATATTGTCTATCTTTTATAGAAGATTACTTCTAGGTAAGAAGAGGCTTCACATTTTCTATATTTGCAATTGAAGAGCCTAGACTAAATATGTGTTAATAGAAGATTTGCAAGAATCAAAAATAAGGATTTGTATGTTTCGATAGCACTAACCAAAGGGCAGTATTTATTAATTAACAAATTTATTTTATTTTATAAGTTCTAGAGTTTGATTAACAAAAATAAAAAGAATTTTACCCATATTATTACATGGTATTGGGTTAATGAAATCCATGGATTGATTATATTGAAAATTTCCAAGCCTAACTACACTAAATATCAATTACATATTTCTAATTATTATAAGAGAAAATATATTCACATAAATATTTAAACTTATAAATTTTCATTGTATTTGAAAAGTTCATCTTAAAAAGTTAAAATATTAACTAATCTTCTTTTCCTAACTATCTTCAAAAAAAAATATTTAAACTTAAAAAAAAGTATTAGAAGGTTTTATCTTAGAAAGTTAAAATATTAACTAATCTTCTTTTCTTTATTGAAATTAACTTGTATTCTCCTTTCTTCCCTATTTTTTTTATGGAAAGAATCATGAGAAGTTACTTTACCCGTGTATTTTAGGCTTTAAAGGAGAGTGTGCATATTAGCCTTAGGTTTAGGAAATCGTGGGGAGGGAATTAGAATTTTTTTTTTTATATATAAGGAGGTACGTGTGAACCGAAGCGGCCATTCTAACATGCCTAATAATAAGGAGAGATATAAGGAGTGAAGGATAAATATATTTTTACCTCCATAGAAAACAAAATAACGGTTGCATGTATTTTCATTAGAATGATTTTCTTTTTCTTCTTAAAATACTAATTTGATGACAGATATTGATTGCCAGAAGCAGAGAAGTAAAAATGTAAAAATATCAGTATTTTGAACAAAAATTAGAATACCATACTAATCTATTTCTATTAATCTTATTTGTGAAGTCTTGAAAATGTGCC
Source organism: Sequoia sempervirens (assembly GCA_007258455.2). Taxonomy (NCBI): domain Eukaryota; kingdom Viridiplantae; phylum Streptophyta; class Pinopsida; order Cupressales; family Cupressaceae; genus Sequoia; species Sequoia sempervirens. The sequence goes on from VDFB02000017.1 coordinate 79,844,229, forward strand.
TCTCTCCATATATTAAAACACTTAAATTGTGTGAACCTCCACATTGATCAAACCAATGTGAAGAAGACATAGATAAAGCTGAAGAAGCATACATTGGTAAAGTAAAAAAAAAGAAACACGAGCAAAGTAAAAATGAGTATCGAAGAAAACACGAGCAAAATTCATTAGAGATGCTTATATGTGAAGAGTTGTGAAAATCTTTAAGATTCTAGGGAAAAAGCAGTGTATCTTTCAGCCTTTGGCATAAACAAAAATCTGCATATATTTCGTATAGTCTGCATAGGTTTACAAGCTCCTATCTTTGTAATTACTTGCTTAATTGAATTTTATGACAGAGCATGCATCGAAAATCAAACATACTGTAGCCAGTGATTGGGTAAGTTACCTACCTGACAGCGTTGTTTCGGTGATGGAGATTCAAGAGGTGGACAATAAATAATTCCCTAAGTTGCCTCGCCTCAGCCAAGTCTTCCTTACAGTCGTGAACCAAGCCTCACATCGAATCCCAGGGGTCTGTGATTGAAACTATCTCGAATGATGTGGAAGAAAGGATAGAAAAAGAAGAATCAAAATGCAGAACTGGAGCCCCCTTCAGCACAATTCATCCATCAACTTTATAGATAAAACTATATTAAATTCCTTCCAATCTGTAGTCGAGGTTAGCTTGAAAATTTATTATGGTTGTTGTATTACTATCCACATGAATAATACAAAGTTAGTGAATTCGGCATTGGACGACTCATGGACAGCTCATTATAGCTTGGTCAGTAACTTCATCAAATTTTCCAATTAATCATAAATGCCAAAATCTAGCTTGCAAGATTTTGGAGACGTGGTAAGCATTTTAGTTGGTGAGCATTAATTTTTTTAAAAAAAAATTTAGCATGTGTGTGCCTTAAGTTTACTAACATGTGAAATATGACATTTACTATTTATGAGTCAATTCCCATTTAAAACAAGTGTTTCATTTATATAGAAAATTAGCATCATAGTCCACCAATGTAGTAGAGAGAGAGGTCGTGACAAGATCCCTATAAATGATCTAGAACCAGAGTTCTATAGAAATCCAAGTTCCTATAATTGTGGATCTAATAAAAAGCTAACTAGAACTAACTCGAACACTCCCTAACTAAAGACAAACTGAAAATGAAACTAAAGCAAAACTAGGCACCTCGGTTTGATTTTTAGTTCAACTAAACTAAACTTAGGAAATAGTGTATGGTTTAAAACAATGAGGTGTTGATTAGAACACAAGGCATCACCAAATATTTCAAAAATTATATGTATTGGATAACATAGTGAATTTGAGAAACCTAGTTTGCTCTATATTCTGAAAGCAATTAAATAGTAGCATTCAGCTTATAGACCAAAACATTGTATTATGACTTAAACAAATGTTTTCCTTCAGGTGGGCTTCACACCACATGTAGAGAAGCATGAATTTGTTTTTGATGCAGTCCTAGATGAGCATTCTACAAATGATGATGTGACCTAATATACCCATGCTATTGTTCTCATTTGGAGTAAAATCATTATATCATGCTTATAAGTATCCTTCACTAGGTCTATCAATAGATTGCCTAACACATTATTCAAATAATTTGTTTATGATATTACATGTTATCATCTAAAAAATTTCAAGATTACTATTAAATTGTTATAATATCAACACTGTTGCTAAAACATAACAGACACAACAAATAAAAACATGACTATTCTTGCACTTTATTACATGTCATAATCTGAAAAATTTCAAGATTACTATTAAGTTGTTATAATATCAACACTGTTGCTAAAACATAATAGACACAACAAATAAAAACATGACTATTCTTGCACATTTTGGCAGGAACTTTGCTGCTCTGCAGCTCTTGTTACAAGACTTTCTCTTATTTATTGATAGACATAAACTTTCATTCACATAATTAAATAAAAACAATATGCTATTTGTTTAATGTTTTTCTCATCTTTATTTGTTTTTTATTTTCTTTCGAAAACATTTCATCTTAATAGTGTTTAGATATATAGTTATAATAATTATATAAATTTGAAATATGATGTAGTAAGACTATTAACTTTAATATTGATGATAAAAGAGGGATGTTCATGGTTTTCTAATTAATTTGTCATCATTTTAGAAAATAATGTTCTTATTTTTAATGAAGATTTTAGAATTTGTAATATTTTAAAAAAATATATGTGATTAAAATTTGAGGATCACATATTCACTCCCAACTCTAATGAATTTGATTTGAATGCAAACTTAATATATGTTCCACAAGAGTAATCTATTAAAATGTGCATTGTAATAATTGTTTATTCTTGACCTCCTTGATATTTGTATCTATGAAGGTGGAGCATAAACATATTGTTTAAGATTTCATCAAAATAATGCATGGATAGGTTCTACTAAGTCAAACTTCTTAGCCGGATAGATTGATAGAAAGTGATATTGAAGATAGCATACACGTAGTTGCATATTCGCTATATAATGATAATGTAAATATGATCCTTTATTTCCATTTAAAAATCTTTATATGATCTTATATTTCTTCCATATGAAATTATGTGTGATGAATATATTTAAATGTAGTGGCCAAATCATATGTTGTATAAAATTTATTAATTCAACTTCTAACATTTAGTATGAAGGATCATAAATGTTGAAATTAGAAACATTTATATTTTAGGGATATTCTTTCATGGTTTGCAATAAAACTGGGTCAATCTTTTGGAAAAAAAATGAACTAGGTGGATAAAGTGGTGATCTTAAAGTAACAAGTGAATATATAAAAATAACATTTCTACAATAACTACATAGTAGAATTAAAACTTAACCCCAATATGTAAATGCAAGACTGATGAGCCAAAAATCATGATCAAGTCGTGCATACTTGAGGACTACATTACAAGATAGGGAATTCTTCTTCTTTCTAAGACCTTGCTAGACCAATGAGGGTAATCCTTGATGTTGAATAAAGAATAATTAAATAGAAAAAAAATCAATACATTAATTATTTAATTAACTATACCTTATGCATTTAAGTATTCTAATAAGATATTGTTACATCCTTAATAGAAATTCTTGTAATAAATTTTAAATAGATAACACATATCATGTCTACAACAAAATGTGAGTAAACTTGTATCTCTAATAATACTTTTAGTTCAATAAAATACTTTGTACATGAATGTGAAGGTAGCTAGCAATATATAACCCTCTACTATTTTCTCATTGTTAACATTTATATGTTGTTGTAGAGAATTTATATTTTAAAAAAATGAAAATGACATTTTATTTATGCTTTAAATTATACTTGGTCGAGGAAATGTCTACTAAAGGCTTGTGCCTGATCTTATTTCTATTAAAATTTGAAAATTGAAATACCAAATAAAAATGAATATGTAAACTCTAGTTTATTTACACAATATAACTCAAGATCAAAAATAGAGAACTAAAACTACAAAAATAGTTTTTATTCTTTATTGTATGCTTGTTTTAAGTTCACTCCAAATTTATTATGAGACATAAAAAAAAAGGTATTCTTTAAGATCTATATATGTCCTTATATTGTAGTAAAAGGCCCCCCCTCTAGAAATAATGTGAGAGTTTTCAAAATTTAGTCCATATCAACTAATTACTAAAATATTCATGTCAACATGTGTGGCATTAGAGATTATAGGAGTCTACTAATAAAATAGAAAGTTAAAGTTTGGTTGAGAGAGGATATTGATAGAAAATATTATCAATCCCCTAAATTTCATGTTGGATAGGTTACTGGAATGCTATAGAAAGTTCACATGTTGTAAAGAAGCTATTGCAAGAAATTTCTTTGTGTTATATATCCTAGATGATGGTGTTTTTAGCTTTAAAAGAATGGTATTTCTCCATATTAACCCTTCTCCTACCAATAACATTTCAAGAAAAATATTGAAATAATATCCTAAATTTGATAATTATAAAAAGAAATATTATAGCTATGTAGCTCTATATAAGTTGAATTTTTCTCCTTATTCTCATGACCTATCAAAGAAAGATACTCATACAAATTAAATATTTAAGAGAGCTATTTAAATAGAGATGATTTGAAAAAGAGGAGGAATAAATAAGAACTAAATTCATGCAATGGAAACATCAAATGATAAGGACAATATCAGCTAGTGTACCTTGGATCTTACCAACTCCAAGTTATCTGTAAATGGTCTTGCCTCAAATCTTGATTATGATTATCATTTTGTTGAATCTTTTCTATTTAATGAGTGTATTTTACTATTGATTGACAAATATTTTATGGATGGACCCTTTTGTCAGTCCTTACTTAGCAGATAGCCTATTTATTGTGGGCACAGCCCATCGGAATTGTCTCATGCCTGAAAATAAATTCTGAACGGTTGAAAAATCTTGTGGTTGCCTGTTGAAAAATCTTCCAGAGAGTTGAACTGCTGATTCGGTTGGGAAACCCTAAGTGTAGCAAGGATGCTCTGAAAGCTCTCTTTCATTTGGCGCTCCACCCCTTAAATAGATCCAAAACGGTGTCCATCGGTGTGGCGGCCGTGCTCTTTTCTCTGGTGGTGAATGCCTCCATGGGCTTCGTCGAGGATGCCACCAGCAGTCTTGCGCAGGTTACCGGCTGGAGTGTGAGCGCACAAGGGTTTCAAAAGGATTTTGGGATTCAATTTTTATCGGATCTGTTGGGCACAGGAGCTCCAAGGGCTCAAGAAAATGTGGCTTCTGCATTGCTCAATTTGGTCCAATGCGGTGGCAAGTGTATTGTGGTTGATATCTTGGACATTGAGACATTTGTGCCCCTTCTTAGTGACTTGCTTAACATAGGGACGCCCTGACGTAAGAGTAAAGTGAGCAGCCTCTGAAACTTTTGGGTGCTCGTGAAAGGTAACCCATGAGTGCGGCATTTTGAACTCAATGGAAGGTGTTCATATTTGATTTATCATATTTATTTGTCTGTAAATTGTTTATTTTATATTTCTGGTGAAACCTGGATTCAGGATTTCTTCGGCTTCTTTGATAGCAATTGAATTGTTGAAGATGAGTTTCTTCAATTAAAAATCTAGGATTGATACCCAACTGCTATTTTATTTTCTTTCCCTGCATATTTCTTGCATGACATAAAGTCTCAGACTATGAGACCTTCAAGGCTGCTTGCTGCACATTTTTTGAAATATACGAGGCATATAGAGCATTCAAGTCCTTTTTCAGAATATCATAGATACATGTGCTGGGCATAATAGATAGTCTCTTAAATTTTCTACATATGGTTATTGTTAGAAATTGTCTCAATGATGTTGCCTTTGATCAATACTCTTTATTAATGCACATTGTGTCTTCCAGAGAAGTTGAGAAGTAATATATGCCAGGCGGAGACCACCATTTAAATGGTAACTTCATCTAAAATGGTTGCCAAATTAGCCAGGGTGTCTACTATATAAGAAACAGAAATCAGGGTCTGAGAAAAAAAATGCATGTGGTCAGTCATCTTCATTAAAGCTTCCCTATGTGACATCTTATGCATTTAGCTACTTTTAGAAACAATGAGAAGGAATATATATACAAGTTGGAGAACATCATTTAAATGTTACCTTCACCTAAAATGGCTGCCAAATTAGCCAGGGTATTACCAATGAGAAACAAAAGTTAGGGTCCGAGAAAACGAAATTGCATGTGAGCAATCATCTTCATTAAAGTTGCCCTATGTGAGAGAGGTTTCTCAATCTCCATACAAACTTGTGTATTTTTCTCCCCAGTCACAGTTTCACAACTAGAATGGAATCTCATTCTTAAATGATATACACATATTATAATCCCATTTTTGGAAAACACATTAAATCCCCAAATGAACAGATGCATCTTTGTTTCATTATTGACATCTACTACACAAACACATTGGACTTCCTCTTTAATTGTTGCCCTATGTGACTGTTCTTTTTATATTACCTTTACAGTATCAATTTTTCCTTTAAAAGCATGGTTCGGATTACCTCATCTGAAATCTTAATACAGAATGAGTTAATGATGTTTCTATATCAAGGAAAACTGCTTGGCATGATTTTTTAAACACAGGAAGAATAATTTGAAAAATTAGCTTGGGCTGATTTTTTAAATATCAGAGGAATAATTATAAAAAGTTGCTCAAGATGATTTTTTAAACATAAGAGGGATGCTTGGAAAAAATTGTTTGTCCTGATTTTTTAAGCATAACAGGAATAATTGAAAATTGATATTGGAAGTATTTATTTTACTTTTAAATATTTTTCTACTGAAGTTGAAAGCATCTGAATGATAAGGGATTGGCTGCAGGGAAGCAATCGTTCAGGCATCATTTCTCTCTCTGGATTTACATTGGCTAGCTTCGCAACTTGCACAATTGGAGTGTTCAAAAAGGCTTTTGATTGAAGAAGACAAATTACCTTCAGAATTGGTATGATCATGCACATTTGAGATGTATATATTATTTATATCTTGAATGCTTGTTATTATTGAAATTAGTACTTTGTTTGCGATTTAACTTGATGTTTCTTTTATTTAGATTTGAAATCCACAGGTTTGAAGTGAAAAATGATATGTGCAGCAACAATAATGCTTATAATCATGATTTCCCTCTTCAAAATCAGCAAAAAGTGTCAAGGGCCTATGTTTTTTTTGGCGAAATCCATCGTAATATTTCTTTGGCAATATTTTATTGTAGGGGATTAAACCATGCAAATTTCACATGTTTATGTAGAAACCCAGATTACGGATATGGTGGAATTTTGCAAATATTAAATAAGCAATATAGATGGGTGGGTGAGATATCTTTATAGGGTGTGGATACTGTTTACTTTAGTATGTGTTGAAGAGCATTAGGTGACTTAACTAAGCACTAAATGATCAACCCAAGGGGTTGGCCAGTGTGACTGTAGTTGGTATGAACTTATAGCTTTCAATAAGCCCCACAAAATTAAAAATAAAAAATAAAATAAAAGGCTAGTTAAATCTGTCTTACCTTGTATTACAAGGTTATCTTTTTAATTTTATGATTGATTGTTAAAGTGAGGGTTAAAGAGGTTACTCTCTCATAAAAGATATAGTATTATTTACATGTTAAAGGAAACAACATTGGATGTTGGGCATGTCAATTTTGTGTTTGGGGGAAAAATTGTTGGGTTTTGATTTTAATGGTGTTTGCTTCAAATTTCTATTTTTTTTCTAACAATCATTTTGTTTTGGGATGCCTTGCATAACGTCTCACTGAGGTATTTTATGAGCAGCTCATGAGCATTTGTCTATGTATCAACATTTCCCATACATGTATTTTTGTCACAAAATGCAAAATAACAATATAAGAGTATTTGATTGTCTTTTTGAATTTACTATGTTCTATATGTACAAATGTATCTTTTTGTTTTAAATGTAGAAATGAATTACAAGAAAAATGCAAAGGTTTATATTCTCGTTTGAAGAGAATGTGTAATCTTTCCTCACAAACATGGGTGAAGTACATTGTGTTTGAGCACTTTTCTTCTGTAATGGTAGGAAATAAAAGTCTGAAATGTTGAATTACCTACTAGAATTAAGTAAACTTTCTTCTTTTTCTTTTAACTAAATAAAGGCTAGATAGGAAATTTAAGTGGCAAATATTTGTTTATTTTTGAATGTGTAAAGGAATACATGAATTAATTCTATTATAACATTTTGATAGTTTGCTGTTAAAGAATTAAAAAGAGCATATGATAGACCAAAATGAAAGTTACATGCATATTTTAGGTGAACACCTATACATGCATTAATTTTTTTGTATATATATATAATATCTTTGTTTATAAATATTTACAAACAACAGACATACTATTAATATATTTTCTTTTAAACATTATTCAATTTTTACAAAACTGATAATATAGGCTTACAAAACTGATAATATAGGCTTACACAACTGAGAATACACTACGAGCCACTAACTTGCAGACAGAGCACATTTGGCTGTATTTAAACCCTACTCAGAATAAACTTAGATTAAAGATTGAAGTAAATATTTTATTTACAGTAAATCTTTTATTCACAGTTTACTGTTAGCATTCATCTATCATTAGTATGGTCATTCCCTTGACAAACAATCAAGATGTTTCAGCTGTGGAAGTCAGTGATGAAGCTTATTCCAAGAATTCAACCCAGCCCATTAAAACCCCCACAATCACCTGCAAAGCTTTTGTTATGTATGTTGTTACATCAGAGGCTTTCAAGGGAAAGAAGTTTTATATCATAAACATAATCAATTCACCAAATTCAAAAAGACGATAAAATTCAAAAAACCTCCTGTAATTTAACATTATTCAAACCGATTCGATAACTGGCAAGACCTGATGAGCCAGGCATTCCTACTGTCTGGTGTCAAACAATTCCACCAATTTCGAAAGGCAAGAAAATATGAATGCATACAAAGAGGAAGATATTCTTTCAACAAGAAATGGACCTGCTTTACCTGATCAATTAATTCCTCTACTGGATGAGGCCAAATTAATGTCCTGGTTTCCAATGGAAATAGGAATTTGCATACTCATACACCAATAGAGATAAGAATCACAAATTCCAGTGGAAATAGCACTTTTGCATACTCATACAAAAATAGAGATAAGAATCACAAACCACAAAGATGATGTTATTTGCATTGCATCAACATGTATAAGATTGAAGTATAATTTCATGGAGCATAATTGTTGTAGGATATACACAAAATGAGTTTTCTTAATATCACATAGGATATTTGAGCAAATGTAATTGGTAGGTATAATGCTGGGTATGTCATTTGATTGGTTCTCAAAAACTATATGAAAAAAGCTATCCATTGGTATCCACTTGATTTGGATTTGAATTTTTGTTGTTGCATGTTATGTAATGGGTTAAAGTTTTAAAGGCAATCCAAGCTATTGTGGTGGTGTTGTACACAAGTCATGTTAAAAAATGGAATGATTATATTAATAATTATATAATAAGGAAAGCATTTGCATATAGTGGTACAATACTTTCCCTTATAAATCCAAGAAACATATCCGTTACATCATTTTTTTGTTCTTTAACATGTTTTACACAATTTATCATTGTTAAATTATCTTTCAAGTGTTGAGACATAACATGAACATTCCGCATAATGTGATATGTGTAGTCATGCATGTATACTGGTACAATACTTTTCCTTATAAATATAACAATGTCTATGCAACATATTTGTTACATCCTTTTTTTGTTCTTAGATGTTCTATATGATTTATTACTATTAAATTATTTTTTCAATTTGTACACTTTGAGTTATATGTGAATCCTAAAATGGTTATATACCTCTTGATGTATGTGAAAACTTACAAAAATGCACAAAAAATAAAAAATATTGCATCAAAATGTCATGGGACTATTTTTTCTATTCTAAAATCATTTCATTATTGTTTATTTATTTAAATTGAACATTGAACAATATGATTTCATGATGATATTGAATATTGTTAATAACCTCACATCTATTAAATTAGTTGAATCATAATGTTATGAAGAGAATTAGAGAACGTATAAAGCAAATAAACAAAAATAATAAATAAATGTGCACACAATAAAAAAAGGAATCTATTGTACATGATTATCACTCCTTATTTTTAAAATTAAATCTATCTTAAGTAACGAAAAAGTTTGGAACATACTTCATGCACAATATAACTCTAAACATGTATTTTAATTTGACTAAGACTAATATAAAATACAATCCACGTAAACATTGCACCTCCTTTCCGTACAAGTGCTAGTTGTAATGTTTTGATGTATATTAGATTTCATTAATATTTTTCGTGTATGTATAAATGGTTTAGGTCATTTCAAAAACCACTCTTTACACTTTAATTGAAAAATATCCATTTCCACCAGCAATAACAAGTCGCCGAGGATGTGCGAAGGGAGTCCTGGTGTTCCGACGGCTTGCGAAGCGGAGGGCCTGAACGATGGCTTGGTTGGGAGGTCGAGGCGGGGTGATTAGAAGACTCAGAAAGTCGCCAAAGGGCAAAATACTTGCCGGATCCAGGAAGGGCGGTGGCTGCGTCGTGGCTGGAGAGGGGCGCAAACGTTATGCCCTACGATCTTCGTCTCAGGAATCGCCTTTTTCCCTAGGGTTTGATCCTTCGGGATCGAATAGGACTGGCCCCTTGTCTGGCACCGATCCGACACCCCCTGTTCTCGATCGGTCTGTCACTGCAGCATGCAAAAATAGGACACATCTTTATCATACTTGTTGCGCTTTTTCTCTGGAACAGATTAAGAATGCAAACCTGTCCCCTACGTGCCCTAATTCTCCGCCTGATCTGATCTGATTTCTTTATAGCGTTCTACATAAAAATAATTGCCTGCCAAAAAATTCTCTGAATATAGTGCTCGTTAGCTTTATTGAAAGGAGAGATTTCTCTAAGATTAGGGGATATTTATATTTGGAAAGCCGATTTATGTGTAGTGTAGAGTAAAAGTCGTGAATGTCTAAGCACTAAAATACAGTTGAAATTGCACAGATGACCTCAATACATCTAATCTTTAAGAAGCACATAACTTGCCAGACTAATCTGCGAAATAATTAGTGAAGAGAAAAATATTAAGTGGAGATATCGATCTATAAAGTTATATTCTTCTTTGTATAGGATAATCGAGGAGAAAAAGTGTCCTGTAATAGCAGAACAATTTTATAGCTTTTAAGTCTCATCAATTTAAAAGTTGTATCAGTAAAATATATATTTAAACCAGACAAGGTTACATATGGGAAAGGCTTATCAATTGCACAACTTTATAATTTTTTAAAACGAACATAGAGTATTACGAATTTTTTTAATTATTTAAACAACTTTATTCTATTGTGGGGTAATGGTTGTTAGCTTTTTATTATTAAGAAATGAGATAAGTATTTTAAAATTTGCTTATTTTTATATTAGGTCTACAATTATTGTATTGTTTTGGTGATAATTATTAAAGTATTTTAAGGGTAGCTATTGTAAAAAATGTTAATTTTCTTAGATTTAGCATTAAAGATTAAAGATTATAGAATTTGTTAAAGTTGTTTCAAATATTTTATCTTTTTATAAGATTTAGTATTAAAGATTGAGGGGTGCTCTATTTTAGTTTTTTTTTAATTTTTTGAAACCAAATTAATTATGATGAAGATATTTTATAATTTAGATAAGTTTAATATTATTTTAAACATAAATTAATAATCATGTCCTAAGTTAAGGGCTGATTGGCTTTTACTATTAAGAATATGGTAAACTATTTGAAACGAAGTATTCCAAATTTTATTTGCCTTGATATTAGGTGTGCAATTATCATATTAACTTAGTGTCAAGGGTTAAAAGGGTTGAGCCATATCAAATTTATGAATTATTAATTTGGTATTAAAGATTGATGGTATCAACTTTGTTAAAGTTATTTCTTTTTTTTTTTAATTTCTTTTTAGGTTCAATATTATTAATGAAGAGGGTAGAAAAATATCTAAAATTTGAATTTTACTTAATTTCTTATAATATCAAATCACCAATAAATTATTTATAAACTAAATATTCTAATCAATAAAACAACTACAACTTAAAATATTAATTTTATAATTTTAAATTTCACAAATAAATAATAATTAAATTTAGAATCATTTTAAAAAGTAAGATCATGAAATATTTCTATTAATTCTTACTCCCATAGCCTCCTGGATGGGTTCAAACAAAAGAGTCCAATGAAATAATTAAATTTGAATTGTGTCACCCTATATCGTTGTCTTGAAAAAAATCTATTTTTGGAATGAACTTTGCTTTTACCTGTAATGCCCCGTCTTAATAACCAAAGAATGTTGCAATTGTGTAATAAAGGTGTAATAATTTTTTTTTTAAAGTTTAATTATTAAGTTATTTAGTTGCATACATTCATTAGGCTATGTGATGTTACACTACTTTGAGTTTTCCATAAGTGACTTAAGTATTTCACATTGCACATTTAATTAATAACATAAAGATAAACATTGCAAAACATTGAATATTCCATTCAAGATATAATAAAGTAAAAATTTGTCTCATACATTGCATTTAATAGAATAAACAATACTCATCCATCTGATGAGGTAGTTTGATAATAATTACGATTACATTTACATTGTTCACCTCACAACATTTGAGGGATATTTTCAAATACATAATTTACAAATTACAATGAGGAAGTACACATAAGATCCAAGTGTGAGCTCTCCATCCATGAAGCTCTTGATGCCAAGATCAAACTAGGGACCCAACAGAGTAAAGTGCACGTTCTACCCAACCATTAGGTACCCGTAGGTCCACCCCCCGTGCTAGGAGATAGTAATAAGGTTACCTAGACCTAATCTACTAACCCTAGACACTAGTACACAACAAAATATTGGTTACATTGCTTCCAAATTTTGACAATTGAATGTATTAAAAATACAAGGTTAACTGTTATTCTAGGTGGAGTGTCATCACAACATTGCAAAGGTTACCCTGGTGTTTCTTCCTAAGTTCCGGCCCCCAATCCTTGGGTTACCCTGGTAACCTCTTATGAAACCCGACCCCTATTGCATACTATTGTGGAATCGAATGTATTTTTGAGAAAATAAGACACCAATTTTCCATTCGAGGCCTTCTCATCTTATAATCAAGACTGAAGTAGCTCAAGAGTCATAAGTGAGGCTAAATATTTTGTTAAGTATTTTAATCTAACTACTGTGTTCTTAGTTGTCACTGAGTTACTAACTCTTTGTATGTTACCCTGACACCACTTTGTGTGTCGACCCTTACAAAAAGCCACTCCCCTAAACATAACATGGGAATTTTATGTTCTCTGACTAAGGTTTTCAGGTGTACAATCATATCAGACACAATTTTAACTCTATTCATCACGAACATCAAGTCTAAGTTCACAAATATCTAGTATCTATATACCATACAAAACCATGTACACATCATTAACCAACACATAGATTCATCTTAACAACCACTATCCCAACTTTTACAATTGGTCTGGAAGACTTATTTAATTGATACTTTCCCAATTTTCCCAACAAAATATTAAGATTTTAAGCAAATTGAAATAAGATAATTCATCTATATTAGGATATACTAAATCCTTTCAAGCAATATAATTTGGAGTACCAAAATTATTCATCTACGATTTAATTCATTTTCCATTCAATACAAAAAAATCAGATCTACAATTTACCCAATTTCATAACCATATATCATAATGAAAATTATATAATTTTAGAATAACAATCTATTCATAGATCAAATATCTAGATCATAATAATTAACTATTAAAATATTTAAATTCATTCCTTTAAACATCCTTTTTAAACATAATAATTTTTATTTAATTTAATATATATAGATAATATATTAAATTTATATATATTTAATTCAAAATTCATATTATATATAATTTCAAATTTAATAAATAATGCATAAAATCTACATTAAATAAACATAAAATTGAATATAATAAAAGCACATACAATTCGCATTTTGATCTTTGTTTTTAAATTGTTCATAATGTAAAGCTCGGCCCTCGCGGGCCTCTCTATGGGAGGACGCAGCCCTGTCAAGGCTATGCCCAACAGCCCCTGTCTGCTATGCGCAGCCTTGACAGCTGTGCCCATGGCTGTGGAAAATGGGGAGGGTTTCGGCCGTCCCAAGAATTTTATTATTATTTTTATTTAACAAAAATAAAACCTGCAAAAAATTTTATTCGCTTTAAGATTTCGGTTTGAATTTTCATGAAATTCACCTGTACGGTGCGCCGATTTTTAAGAAAATTTTCACATAATTTATATATATAAAAATCTAAAATAATTTCACAATCCAATTCATATATGAGATGAGATTAATAATATATATATATATATTTAATTAAATAAATCAGGGTTTTCACAATAAAATATACAGTAATTTCTTCTGAGAAGTTGCAAAATTTTCTTTAGGGTTTTCATAGGGGAAATTGAATTTTTTTTACAAACTTCTCTAGGTTTTCAATTTCCTAAAACAAATAATTCCTTCATAAAGATTTCAAATATTTTCTAAAGAGAGTTTTCTATAGATGCTTTCTGAAGCCATCAAAATTCACATAACACAATATCTACAGAAGCTTTCCTTTCCAAAACAAATAAAATAAATTTTACAAGAGGATTAACTGATTTCCTTTGCTTACTAGTGAGGAAAAGCTTTTGTTGCCTTTGTTGCCTGTAGCTTCCAATTTCTTCCCGAGATGCAATTTCAGATAACAACCATAAAACCAAAGATCTTCCACAAATTTGCAACAGAGTATAAAAAAACATAAACCAAGAATTTTACAGAGCCCAAACCAGTTTTCTATGAATGAAAAAGACAACCTCTGTAATTTTTCTCGAGATCCAAAATATCCTCCGTAACAAATTTTCAACAACCGTAAGCAATTATTGCACTCACACATGTCGATAAGTGGTTGTAAAATATATTTCCCACCACTTCTCAGAAAATTTCCCATTTTTAAATTTGCATGCAATAATTTATTTAATTTAAATTTTAAAACTAAATTTCAATTCGCATGCATTTATTTTATTTATTTAAATTAACAATTGAAATGCCTTTTCCCCAATAATATTTAATTTTCAAATAAACTATTTTCACACTAAATTTTTAAAATAATTTAATTTAATTAATTTATTTATTTAAGTAAATAATTTAATCCTTTAAGATCAAACCATTTAACCAAATAAGCTAATTAATTAATTAAATATAAAGCACTAATTTCTTCAACATTTAAAAAATTAATTAAAATAACAATAATTTAAAGCACAGTAAACTAACATTAAAATTTAACCAAATTTTACCTTTTCAAACAATTTATCCAAACAGAAAATGATAGACAAACCTGTGACTCTGACTGGAACTGACAAAGTACTAAGACCGGGATTATAGATTAGACTAGGGTAAACCAAACTACTATCTCCTGATCAACGTATCTGTTGAGTCTTGACACGCTCAAACCTAAGTACCCAGGTGGAGTCGTTGTCATGTACCTGCAATTTCCTACAACCAAGCAAATAATGAGCATACATATATATATAAATAAAGCATTAACAGACACACCGTGCGGAGAAAATCACAGATATCACATGGCACTCGCAAGCGAGTGATGCGATTCTGTTCTCCACACCAATACACATCAAAGTAGACTAACAAAATAAATAGTTGTTAGTCCATCATATACATGTACATAGCAATAAACAAATGAAAGTAAACATCTATGCTATATCAAATCATGTTTGAAATCAATAATCACCAAACAATGTATCATCATGTCACAGAATAAATCCACTATCGCTCAAAACCAGCGATCAAAATATGCAAACAAGGTATTATAGTCTAACAGTGTGAAAACATAATAGTAGAAAGCATAAGCATAAATGGAGGGGTACTATATCCTCCCCCCCTAGGATCAAGCTTGCTCCTGAAAGCCTGCGAACAGATAGGGATAAAGTTCCCTCATGCATGTTGCATCCTCCCAGGTAGCAGAAGCCTCATAGCTAGGATCCCATTGGACCCTCACCTGATTAACATCTCGACCCTTGAGACCGAGTGTCCAGTGCTGTAGAATGGCCACAGGCTCCAAAGCCAGCTGCCCGTCCTCTACCTATAATGCATTCCAATCAAGTACATGAGATATGTCGAGATGATTTGGTCTAATTAGTGATACATGAAAAACATCATGAATACGAGACAAACTGGGTGGTAAGGCGAGTCAATACACCACAGGACCAATTCTCTCTAATATGTCAAATGACCCAACGAAACGAGGTGCAAGCTTAGAGCCTTTTCCATAACGGATTGGACTCTTTTTCGGTCTCACTCGAAGAAAAACTCTATCACCAACAACAAACTATCTGTCTATCCTATGTGCATCGGCATATTTCTTTTGCCTATCCTGAGCTGCTATCAAATGCTCTCTAATACGGTCAACTTGTTGCTCCATGTCATGAAGCATCTCAGGTCCAAGCAACACTCTATCCTCTAGTTGATCCCAACTCAAAGGAGTTCGACAAGGATGACCGTATAATGCCTGAAATGGTGGTATACCTATGGAACTCTGATATCTGTTATTGTAAGCGAATTCTACTAAATACAGATAATCCTCCCAACGTGATTGTTGGTCCATTATGTACATTCTAAGCATATCCTCTAATATTTGGTTAACCCTCTCATTTTTTCCATCAGTTTGAGGATGATACACTAAACTAAAGTTCAACTGAGTGCCTAGTGCATGTTGTAATGAAGTCCATAAGGTTGAAGTAAATATAGGATCTCTATCAGAAATAATCCTATGAGGAATTCCATGTAATCTAACGATGTCCTCCATGAATATCCTAGCTACGGATGAAGCATTGTAAGATGATCGTACTGGTGAGAAGTGAGCTACCTTAGTCAAACGGTCAACAGTTACCATAATGGCATCATGTCAATGTGATGACGTAGGTAACCCTACAATAAAGTCAACAGATATAATATCCCATTTCCATTTGGGAATGAGATGTTGCTGCAATAATCCAGTGGGATGTTGATGCTCAGCTTTAACTCGCTGGCATTCAAGACATCTCGATACATAATCAGCAATATCACATTTCATACCAGGCCATAAATACAATTGCCGAAGATCGGCATGCATTTTTTTGACTCCTAGATGAGCTGAATATGGATCTCGATGAGCTTCAGTCATGATTAATGTATGAAGACTCTCAACATGTGGTACATAAGTATGACCTAAATGTCGTAATATACCATCCGTTTCTAGGACATACCCTACAAATTGACCTTCTAAAGGTCTACCAGATTCAATCTCTGACCTCACTTCTTGATATAATCTATTAGTAGGAAGTACAGCTAATATTTGACCTCTCAAATCTACTTCAAGAGTAGTAGCGGAGATCTCATGTCGACGTCGACTAAGAGCATTAGCCACAATGTTCTCTTTCCCTTAAACATATTTTACTTCAAAATCGTACTCACACAAGAACTCCATCCACCGTCGTTGCCTAGCATTCAAGTTAGGTTGCGTAAAGATGTATTGCAAACTACGGTGATCAGTATGAAGTTTGAAATGATGACCTAATAGAAAATGTCTCCATCGAACTAATGCATGCACTACCACAGCTAGTTCTATATCATGAGTGGGATAGTTTAATTCATGATCCTTGAGTTTGCAAGACTCATAAGCAACCACACGCCCATCTTGCATCAAAACTGGTCCCAAACCCTCTAAGGAAGCATCCGCACATACTACAAAATCCTTAGTAGGATCAGGAACAATCAATATAGGCACATTAGTCAACTTTTCATTAAGTTTTTGGAAAGCCAACTGACACTGTTCTATCCAAACAAACTTCTTCCCTTTCCTTTGAAGAGAAGTAATAGGATGACCAATTCTAGAAAATCCCTCTACAAACTACCTATAATAACCAGCAAGACCCATAAAACTATGAACTTCACCTACATTAGTAGGCATAGGCCAATCTACAATAGCTTGAATTTTTGAAGGATCCACAGCAATACCTTTTCGAGATATCACATGTCCAAGGTATTTTATTTCAGTTTGAAAGAAGTCACACTTCTTTAGGTTTGCATACAATTGATTTTCCCTTAAACATTGTAATACCTTTCTCAAGTGTTCTTCATGTTCCTTCATGTTCCTCGAATAAACTAAAATATCATCGAGAAATTCCAGGACAAAACGATCAAGGTATGTACGAAAAAACCATTCATTAAACTCATGAATACTGATGGTGCGTTCGTTAAGCCAAATGGTACAACTGTGAATTCGTAGTGCCCATAACGAGTTCGAAAAGTAGTTTTATGAATGTCTTCTTTAGCTATTCACAATTGATGATAACCAGATTTCAGATCAATTTTAGAGAACACATTAGCTCCCTTAATTTGATCAAAAAGATCATCAATTCTAGGAAAAGGATAACGATTCTTAATTGTAACCTTGTTCAATTGACAATAGTCAATGCACAACCTAAGAGATTCGTCCTTCTTCTTTACAGAGATGACGAGTGCTCCTCAAGGGGAAACACTTGGACGAGTGAAACCCTTTTCTAATAGTTCCTCTAACTAAATACGAAGTTCCTCTAACTCCTGAGTTGTCATTCTATAAGGGGCTCTAGATATAGGCTCAGCTCTAAGAACTAGGTCAACTCTAAAGTCAATATCCATCTTCAGTGGCATTCCAGGAATGTCATCGGGAAACACATTTGTGAATTCCCTAAGAATAGGATGATCATCAAGAGATACCTCTCGAATCTAACCCTCTTCCAAATCAGTAATTGTTGTTGCAAACAGTTGACATCCCTTATGAAGACATGTCTTTAATTGCATAGTAGATATCATCCACAAAGAGACAGGTCTTTGAATACCTACGATTTCCACTTTCACACCTAAATCATTAATACAACTAACTGTCTTAAGTCGACAGTCAATTACAGCATGATAAGATGCTAACCAATCCATACCTAAAACTATATCATACGATCCTAAGGGTGTAACATATAAATCTACTGAAGTAGTTAACATACCAATTTTAAGTTCACAATTATGTACTAATTTTTCTACTGCTACTTTCACCCCTGAGGCGAATTCAACTTGCCACTTACCACCTTGCTTTACCACCACAAGACCACAACGGTCAACTATGGTCAGTGAAATAAAGGAGTCAGTGGCTCTAGAATAAAAAAGAATGGATATACTAACACCATATAACTTACCTGTAGTCTCGACCACTATGTTCCGGTGATCGGCTTGGCAGTCATTAACCGCTGCATATACTATATGTGATCGTCCTGCATCACCCACTGTAGGCTCTAAAACTATAGGTCGAGGTCCAAAACCAGTAGAACCTCTCATCAGACACTGCCTAGCTATGTGTCCCTGCTACCCACATGAGTAACAACCTGTGCTTGTGCCTCTATCGAATCCTCTGCCACCCGAAGGTGCATTGGATTGCTAAAAACTACCCCTACTGATAGTAGACTGAGCACTCTGTGTAGGCTGATCCTGCCTATTGTGCTTGTTGCACCACCAGTTATGACCCTTTCCTGTTTGAGGACTATTTTGTTGCTGTGGTTGAGCATTATTGTTCTTTTGAGGTGTTCGTTGTTATTGCTGCTGCCCACCCTTTGTGGGTGTCTATTGGTTCTTGGAAGAACCACCTGTTTGTGCCTATCCACCCCATGGACTAAAACCTGCTACAGGAGCACTCCCAATCTACACTCCTGTATGCCCACCTAAAGCCATAACAAGGTTCTCCACTATGCGAGCCTTATCCACCGCAACTTCCATAGTCTTTGGCTCAAAGACTCGGACACCACCACTGATACGGGTGTTTAAACCCCTGATAAAGTGCTATACTAGCATAGGCTCATCATCACCAATACAAGCATACTACTTGAGTTCATAGAAACTACATTCAGATTGCTCTACAGAAAGAGCTAATTGACGTAGATCATGGAACTCATCAGCCCTATGCTGCCTCCAATGTTTTGACAGGAACCGTTCTCTAAACCTTTCGAGAAACATCTCCCAAGACACAGAACCAATATCTATGTGGAGCTTCTGCTACTCTAGGTGCCACCAAGTAGAGGCGAATCCTCTCAAGTGCATAATAGCACATCTAGCACGGGTATTGCTACCGTATGGGTGCATGGTGAAGCATCTAACCAAATCCAGTAGCCAGGTCTCTGCCTCTAAACCACCTCCTGTACCATCAAAGGTAGGAGGACGTGCCCACAGTAAATCTCTCATGTTACCTGCAGCGATAGCATCCTGATGCACTGTGTCATCTACTCTCCTAGGAGATCTATCTCTCTCTGAAAACCTCCTGCTCATCTACCTATCTAGGTCCAAGATGAGCTAGGACCTCCTCTAATAGTGGATGTATCTGAGAACCCTCTACTGCTGACTATTCGGGATTCTGTACCTCATTACTCTGACCCAACTATTCTGCCTGATCACTATGATGAGGGCTAGAAGGGGGAGTAACCTAAGGGATTGTACCTCGGCCTCCACCTCGACCTCTACCATGACCTCTTCCTCCTCACCTAGGCATGTTCCTACACATAACAATAATGAGTCTTAGATACTATTCAACCAAGGCTAACAGTTGCAACACTACGTACTAGGACAACCTAATGTGCTTGTGATTACCTAGAGCATCCAGTGTTTGTAACCTTTGCTCTGATACCAATCTATATTGCCCCATCTTAATAACCAAAGAATGTTGCAATTGTGTAATAAAGGTGTAATATTTTTCTTTTTAAGTTTAATTATTAAGTTATTTAGTTGCATACATTCATTAGGCTATGCGACGTTACACTACTTTGAGTTTTCCATAAGTGACTTAAGTATTTCGCATTGCACATTTAATTAATAACATAAAGATAAACATTGCAAAACATTGAATATTCCATTCAAGATATAATAAAGTAAAAGTTTGTCTCATACATTGCATTTAATAGAATATACAATACTCATCCATCTGATGAGGTAGTTCGATAATAATTACAATTACATTTACATTGTTCACCTCACAACATTTGAGGGATTTTTTCAAATACATAATTTACAAATTACAATGAGGAATTACACATAAGATCCAAGTGTGAGCTCTCCATCCATGAAGCTCTCGATGCCAAGATCAAACTGTGGACCCAACAAAGTAAAGTGCACGTTACACCCAACCATGTGGTAATCGTAGGTCCACCCCCCATGCTAGGAGATAGTAATAAGGTTACCTAGACCTAATCTACTAACCCTAGACACTAGTACACAACAAACTATTGGTTACATTGCTTCCAGATTTTGACAATTGAATGTATTACAAATACAAGGTTAACTGTTATTCTAGGTGGAGTGTCATCACAACATTGCAAAGGTTACCCTGGTGTGTCTTCGTAGGTTTTGGCCCCCAATCCTTGGGTTACCCTAGTAACCTCTTACGAAACCCGGCCCCTACTGCATACTATTATGGAATCGAATGTCTTTTTGAGAAAATAAGACACCAATTTTCCATTCTAGGCCCTCTCATCTTATACTCAAGACTGAAGTAGCTCAAGAGTCATAAGTGAGGCAAAATATCTTGTTAAGTATTTTAATCTAACTATTGTGTTCTTAGTTGTCACTAAGTTACTAACTCTTTGTAAGTTACCCTGACACCACTTTGTGTGTCAGCCCTTACAAAAAGCCACTCCCCTAAACATAACATGGGAATTTTATGTTCTCTGACTAAGGTTTTCAGGTGTATAATCATATCAGACACAATTTTAACTCTATTCATTACGAACATCAAGTCTAAGTTCACAAATATCTGGTATCTATATACCATACAAAACCATGTACACATCATTAACCAACACATAGATTCAGCTTAACAACCACTATCCCAACTTTTACAATTGGTCTGGAAGACTTATTTAATTGATACTTTCCCAATTTTTCCAACAAAATATTAAGATTTTAAGCAAATTGAAATAAGATAATTCATCTATATTAGGATATAGTAAATCCTTTCAAGCAATATAATTTGGAGTACTAGAATTATTCATCTACGATTTAATTCATTTTCCATTCAATACAAAAAAATTAGATCTACAATTTTCCCAATTTCATAACCATATATCATAATGAAAATTATATAATTTCAGAATAACAATCTATTCATAGATCAAATATCTAGATCATAATAATTGACTATTAAAATATTTAAATTAACTCCTTTAAACATCCTTTTTAAACATAATAATTTTTATTTAATTTAATATATATATACATAATATATTAAATTTATATATATTTAATTTTAAATTTATATTTTATATATATATATATAATTTTGAATTTAATAAATAATGCATAAAATCTGCATTGAATAAACATAAAAAAATGAATATAATAAAAGTACATACAATTCGCATTTTGATCTTTGTTTTTAAATTGTTCATAATGTAAAGCTCGGCCCCCGCAGGCCTCCCTATGGGAGGACGCAACCCTATCAGGGCTGCGCCTAGCAGTCCCTGGCTGCTGTGCGTAGCCTTGACAGCTGTGCCCACGGCTGTGGAAAATGGGGAGGGTTTCGGCCCTCCCCAGAATTTTATTATTATTTTTATTTAACAAAAATAAAACCTGCGGAAAATTTTGTCCGCCTTTCGGATTTCGGTCTAAATTTTCATGAAATTCACCTGTACAGCGCACAAATTTTTAAGAAAATTTTCACATAATTTATATATATATATAATCTAAAAAAATTTCACAATCCAATTCATATATGAGATGAGATTAAATATATATATATATATTTAATTAAATAAATCAGGGTTTTCACAATAAAATATTCAGTAATTTCTTCTAGGAAGTTGCAAAATTTTCTTTAGGGTTTTCATACGGGAAATTGAATTTTTTTACAAACTTCTCTAGGTTTTCAATTTCCTAAAACAAAATATTCCTTCATAAATATTTCAAATATTTTCTACAAAGAGTTTTCTACAGATGCTTTCTAAAGCCATCAAAATTCACATAACACAATATCTACAGAAGCTTTCCTTTCCAAAATAAATAAAATAAATTTTATAAGAGGATTACCTAATTTCCTTTGCTTACTAGTGAAGAAAAGCTTATGTTGCCTTTGTTTCCTGTAGCTTCCAATTTCTTCCCGAGATGTAATTTCAGATAACAACCATAAAACCAAAGATCTTCCACAAATTTGCAATAGAGTATCAAAAAGCATAAACCAAGAATTTTACAAAGCCCAAACCAATTTTCCTTGAATGAAAAAGACAACCTCTATAATTTTTCCTGAAATCCAAAATATCCTCCGTAACAAATTTTCAACAACCGTAAGCAATTATTGCACTCACACACATGTCTAGAAGTGGTTGCAAAATATCTTCCCCACCACTTCTCGACAAATTTCCCATTTTTAAATTTGCATGCAATAATTTATTTAATTTAAATTTTAAAACTAAATTTCAATTCACATGCATTTATTTTATTTATTTAAATTAACAATTCAAATGCCTTTCCCCAATAATATTTAATTTTCAAATAAACTATTTTCACACTAAATTTTTAAAACAATTTAATTTAATTAATTAATTAATTTAATTAAATAATTTAATCCTTTAAGATCAAACCATTTAACCAAATAAGCTAATTAATTAATTAAATATAAAGCACTAATTTCTTCAACATTTAAAAAATTAATTAAAATAACAATAATTTAAAGCACAGTAAACTAACATTAAAATTTAACCAAATTTTACCTTTTCAAACAATTTATCCAAACAGAAAATGACAGACAAACCTATGAATCTGACTGGAACTAACAAAGTACTAAGACTAAGATTATAGATTAGACTAGGGTAAACCAAACTACTATCTCCCAATCAACGTATCCGTTGAGTCTTGACATGCTCAGACCTGAGTACCCAGCTGGAGACGGTGTCATGTACCTGCAATTTCCTGCAACCAAGCAAATAACGAGCATACATATATATATATAAATAAAGCATTAACGGACACACCGTGCAGAGAAAATCACGGATATCACAGGGCACTCGCAAGCGAGTGATGCAATTATGTTCTCCACACCAATACACATCATAGCAGACTGACGAAATAAATAGTTGTTAGTCCATCATATACATGTACATAGCAATAAACAACTGAAAGTAAACATCTACGCTATATCAAATCATGTCTGAAATCAATAATCACCAAAAAATGTATCATCATGTCACAAAATAAATCCACTATCGCTCAAAACTAGTGATCAAAATATCCAAACAAGGTATTATAGTCTAACAGTGTGAAAACATAATAGCAGAAAGCATAAGCATAAATGGAGGGGTACTACATTACCTTTATCGAAGTGTACAAATTTCTTGATTCCCATGTAAGAAATTAAGAAAAATATGCCATTTATTTTATTTTTTAAGCCTCTTATTCCTTCTCGTTTTTGTTTTAAAAATATCTTACATTATCAATGCTCCTTTTATTTGTTCCTACTTTTAAAAAGTTTTATAACATATTTCTAAATTTAAGATTGTAGAGAAATAAATTATTATAAAAATACTATAAAAATTTATGTAATTAATTCAATATAAATTAATTTGAATTAATAAAAATTTAGATATATAATTATAATCAATATATCAAATGTGGTATAGTAAGACTATTATCTTTAAAGTTAATGATAAAAGAGTGATATTTATAATGTCACAATTGAATTTGTCACCATTTAAAAAAAATATGTTTGGTTTAATGATTATTTAAGAATTTGTAAAATTTCAAAAAAATATGTGATCCAAATATGAGCATTTTAGGTTCCATCCAAACTCTCATGAATTTTATTTTCCATATAAATATAATATACATTTCACATGAATAATATGGTAAAATATGCATTTTAAGAATTAATTTCCTTCACCTACTTAGTATTTTAATCTTTGAAGGTGAAGCATAGAGATATTGTTCCTGAGTTTGTCAACTTATTACTTGAAGAATGTTCTACTAGTTAAAATTATTTGGTGCATAATATTAATAGAAAAGGTTATTAAATATAGTATACACATACATGCATATTCATATACGATGAAAAAGTAAATATAATCCTCAACTTAGTTCTCAAAATAAATATATGGTTTGATTGTTCTCCCATTAAAATTTATGTATAAATTAAAAATATTTAAATACAATGACATAATAACATGTTGCACAAATGTTGTCATGTTAACTCATAAAAGTTGGTATAAAGGAGTATGACTGTTAGAATTCAAAAAAATTAAATTACAAGGATATTCTTATGTAGCTTGTATATCAAATTAGGATAAATGAGCTAAGACTCACAATCAATTAGTGCATTATTAAGGAAAAAATCATCACATAGGGTAACATTTCTTCTTCTTCAATATTTTTCAAGACCAATAGCATAATCCTAAGGTTGATGAAGACAAAATTGAAGAAAAATAAATTAAAAAATACTATTTAATTAAAGATAGCTTATGTCTAAAATAATTCTAATAAACTATTCGTAGATCCCCACTATGTTTATTTACCAATAGTAATATCTACAACCTCTTTTAAATAGATAATATATCACATCTTATATATATATATATATATATATATATATATATATATATATATATTCCAATAGTAAATCTCATCTCTTTATAGTTGAAATTAGGGAAGAGATAAAAATAACACTTGCACCATTAATAAAAACATAATATATCTTAAGGGTTAGGAAGAGATTTTTTTCTTGGTATATTAGAAAACACATTTTAATATTGAAAACAATTAAAGGAAATGATACTTTAGGTCTAGGTTTTGTTAAGCCTTATAGAGCTATTCTATCTCCATTCTAAGAAAATAAATAAATAAATAAATATATATATATATATATATATATATATATATATATATATATATATATATATATATATATATATATATATATATATATATATTTAGTTTTATCTACTTTAAAGTATAAATTTTCTAAATTTAACTTGTTCATTGGTTCTTATTTTAATAAATGAAGGTTTTTGTCTAACAGTCCTAGATTTGATAGTTGATAAATCTTCATCTTGGTATACCAACACTTTCATTGGAATTTTTAAGGGTCCATGCCTAATATATACTTAATTAAATATTGGGAAAATTATTTAGAGACCTAAAGGCTATGGAAAAATCTTTTTAGTATGTGAAACCCTTTTCTTATTGTTATTTTAAAGCAATAATGATTGTGTTTACATCCTTCTTGATCACCCCTAGTTTCTATGTAAAATTGGATTATTCCTAAATGGAAAAAAGAGTTTAACTTTGAGAAGAAGAAATTAATGAAATGTCTCTCTAGTTAAGACTTTATAAGATATCATGGGAATATTGGGAGGATAAGGTCTTGATGGATATAGTCAAAAAAACTAGAGAACTCATAGCCTTTGATGTTGTTATGAAATATAGAAGGTGTGTGGTCTATGCTAGATTTTGTGTTAATACTAATTTAATCAAGGGACTATCATATTTTACCATCCTATCTCTAAATTATAGCTATTGGGTTCAAAATATTTGTAACACCCCTCTGTTTTGGCTCTTTGGATCAGCAGTATTCTTCCTTGTTATGATTGTGTTTGACTATGCTTTGACTTTGGAACTTGGTTTCTTTTGACCGTTACCTATTAAGCGTTGTAAGCATTATATTTTGATGTGATAATATTTTATTCTGATGTTATTATTATTTCATGTTATGGATTAAATTAGCATGTATGTGAATTACCGATGCTTTATGCTTTGATTATATCATGGATTTTAGATGTTTTAGTTAGCTATATTGTATTGGTGAAGGGGAAGGGATCACATCACTCGCATGCGAGCGCCCTGTGATTTCCATGATTCCCTTTTTCACGGTGTGTTTTAATATATTATATGCATGTTTCGACACTTGTATTGTGTGCAGGATGCAGGTACAGGACATCGACTCCACCTGGTTTCACAGGTTTGAGCGTGTCCATCGACCAACTGTATCGATTGGGAGATAGTAACTAGGCTTTCTGTGTCAAACCATCACCCTAGCCATAGTGTGTCGTCGGTTTTAGTTGGGTTCAATGTTTATGTTGTTAGTTTCCCCTTTGGCCTTATATTTAAAATTGCAAGTTAAAAGGGATTAAATGGCTTTTGAAATTTATAAATGATTATTGTTTTGTCTTATTGAAGATTTGGGAAGCTAGTGATTAATTAATTAATTTAATTTAATTAATAAAATAATCTAATTTTGAATTAGGTTATTTTATTGACTAATTAAATTAATAAGGATAAATTAAATCAAATTGGTTGGGTTGGCATCTTTGGTTTTTTGGATTAAATAAAAAAAATTAGAATTAAGCTTTATATTTTACTTTTAGAAATAAAAGTTGAAAATGATTTTATTTGTGAATTGTTAAATTCATTTGGTTAGATAAATTTAATTACCTTTTTGGTTGAAAATGAATTTTATTTAAAATGAAAATTATGCAAAATGCATTTGGGGAAAGCAAATTGTTTTAAAATTGAAAAAAATAGAAAATATCTTCATTTTGGCATAAATTTAGTGGGTGAGTCATTTTTAGGGTTTTGACAAATTTGGGGAAGAAAGGGCATAAGGTAATTCATGTTTATGGGAGAATTTTAATTTTTGAATTTGGAAAAAAATTGGAGAGCAAACTTGCATGGAAATTCTTGAAGGAAAAGGTTGAAGATTGGTGAAGCTTGGAAAAAGAAAAGGGCAAACTTCCATTGAAGGATTTTAAAGCTTGGAGAAAAACACAAGGTTCTTTCCTTATTTGTGCAAATTTTATTTTGAAAATTTTGTTTTGAAATTGTTTAAACTGTCTATGGAATTCAAAATTTGATTTAGAGGAAAAACCCATCATGAATCTCCATTCAAAACTTGGAACAAAACAAAAATAATCTTGTCAATAAAATTTAGAAAATAAAACAAAATTATGTTTTATCAAATTTTCTGTTGTTTGATCTTCTTCAATCTGACTATAATAATGGAAATAGGTAAGTATATATATATATGGCATAAAAATCTTCGTTTGTTTTGGATCTTAAAATCCGCCATTGAACTCAAAGTCATTTATTTTTTTTTTCTTATGAAACGAAATTTTAAATTGAAAAAATAAAATAAGAATGGGGTTTTCATTTTTTGGGCACGCCCACGGCCACCCCATTGGGCTTGTGTGGTAACCGCGTCGCAACCCACAGGCCACATCCCCATGTGGGGGGCTGCTGGGTAGCAACCCCCGCGTGGGAGGCCCTGAGGGCTTCGCAGCCCACAAAGGGGTTGCGTCCCCCTGGCTGCGCGGCCCATGAATTAGGGCTTTGGCCTTTGCAAAAAAAATAATATAAATTCATTTTTTTATTATTTTAATTTTAATTGTATTTTAATATTTAATATTATATTTTATATGTTTAATATTTAATAATATATATAATATTAATATTATATATATATTATTTAATATATATATATTATTTAATATCAGATATATAAATAAAATATTTAATATTAAAATCATTTTGATTATGCATATAATTGATAACTTAGAGATAAGGAATGATTCATTTAAATCAGGTGAGAATTAGTTAATTTGTTTAATGTGAAGTTGAAATAAAGACTAATTTGTTTGATGTAAATGTTTAATTATTTAGATGTTTTAATAATAGTATACGATTGTGGAACTTAGAGTATAGGATTGATTTAATCTTAATCTAATAACATTATTTATTTAAATAGTTTGGATTATGGGATATGATAGTAAAACTAAGGAATATAATCAAGAAACTTAGAGTTATCGAATGGTTTTTTTTTTTTCTAATCAGACGAATATATGTGTCAAATGTTTGACTTATTTATAATTTGATTTTGATTATCTTAAGATGACTTTTGATTATGTAATCGAAGCAAAAGTGGATTTTGTATTCAAGTGATTTTATTTTTTAAAAGGTAGATTTTAAATGATCAAGTGTTTTCATTTTCAAAGGCTGAATTTATTAATATATGTAATTGAAAGTGAATGTGATGTGTTTGATTGAGTAATTGCAAGAATGAAAACTGTGATTGACTGGGTTTAGGAAACCCTAACATTAGATATTGAATTACCTGGAATTCTTTTACATCATGTTTCTTTCATTTTCAATGTCGGGCAAATGGGGTTAAGGGTCTATGCAAGTCTTCCAGAGAAGTTCTCTAGGGTGGAAGGTTTTGTGTAGAGTTTCAATTTGTGAATCACCTCAAAAATTGTGTAGAGTTGTACTATGTTGTTGTACCCGGTTTCCATGAACGGGGATTTGTGCCTCCTTGGATATAGGAGAGGGTAATGAGATTTGTACCTCCTTTGGAAGGAGTGGGTCATCATATCTGGTTTCCTCCAGTGTTTGGAGTGGGATTGTACCTTGTGTTCCTCTAGTGATGGAGAGGGTTTTAATCTTGTTTTCCTCCAGTGTTTGGAGTGAGTATCTTTGTTTTGTTACCTCCTTGAGTTGGAGAGGATGTGTTATCTAGTTACCTACTGTGGTTGTGTCGTCAATAGGAGAGTGGCTCTTTGTGGGGGTCCGACACACAAAGGGGCACTAGGGTAACTCACCTAGAGTTTAATTAAGTGATAATTTAAAAGAATTAATGGGGATCTTACACACTAATAAAGTTAATGAATGCCTCTCTCATGAAGCAAGTAGATGATAAGGCTTGAGATGAGATGGGACACATAGTTTTGCGTGAGGCTCCGGCGGCTGGTAGAGGCAAGCCAGGGTAACCCAGGATGGGGGTCCGATAGCCTAGGAAGGTTGAGCCAGGGTAACTCATGGAAATTTATGCATGACACTCTTCCTATGTCGACAGTTAATTAGTTATTGTGTGATGTACATGATCATTGTTCTCTGGAAGCATTGTAACCTCATGTTAAGCAATGTGGTGATTGTAGTAGTTAAGTGTTATTGTTATTGTAGTGGTTAAGTGTTATTGTGATTGTAGTTGCATTAGTTCAGCCATGTCATAGTCGTGTCTAGTGGTAGATGGTCATGTGTAGGAATCCCTTGTTACTATCTCCTAGCACGGAGGGAGTGGAACCTTTTGGATTCCACATGGTCGGGTGGCATGCATCTTATCTATTGGTTCTTCTTCTTATTCGTGTGGTTGTGATTTCCAGTTGGAGAGCTCGTGGGAATCAGTTTCTTCTCATGCCTTGTCCTTTCAATTGGTTATTGTATTTATTACCCCTCATTGTGATTGAGGTGGAATTTGTATTATGTAATCTTGATTATTGGATTTATCTCATTTGGGGAATGAGTGTTGTAATTATGTTGTAAACTGTAATATTGGAATCTAGTGGTATTTCATATTCTATGATGTAAATTATCTTGCATGGAATATATGCGTTCTCATTTCCTTAAGTAATTAAATGTTATGATTCATTTCGTGTATGTGGTTTTGTGGGTTTATAGTAATCTCAACCTCGTAGCCTTAGGGGATGTTGTCAAAGTATAGTGAACTTGTATGTAAATGTTCTTAAACAAAAAAAAAAATTGTTGCGTTTTTTTAGTGAATTGCAACTTCCCCTAGGGTTGCATGGTGGGGCATTACAATATTAAATATGAGAACTCCTTTGTGACATATTCATAGCATCAATTACATTTCTAAGGTTTTCATAACTAAAATAAATGATCAAATGATATGGAATAAAATAGATCAAAGCCCATGTAGGCTAAATCAAAGAAGGTTTCTAATTTATTATAAAATAATGAACTAGGAGAAGCTAATGTTTGGTCAAGAGAGGAGGTTTGGCTAAAAGTTTTTTGAACCCACTAAATTACATGTTGGGAAGGATATTGCAATAAATTAGAAAAGGTTCACTAGCAGTGGAGACTGTATTGCAAGATAAATTTCTTTTATTACTACCCCATATGAAGTTTCCATTGTTGCCTTAAAGTTAAGATCTTGTTTCGGTCAATCTTCCTTATACTAGAATTTTTTGAGAAAATATTAGAACCAAATTCTAAAGTTGGATAAATTTTCAAGGAGTCTTCTAATAACTTTATTATATATGACATAGAAATATGTCATTCTCATGACCCTTTGTTGAGTTTTCTTTTGTCCTGCTCCCCTCTAAACTATTCAAATCAAGCTACATGCAATAGGGTCTAGCCTAATATTATAGCTTAATTCACTACTTTTAGATCTCTAAACCCTTATAAACCTACAAAAAATAACCTTGCATGTACCATGCTGGTTATTGTTGCACCATTTTATTTTTCCTATAATCCCCTCCTCATGGATCATAAAGGCACTCCTTAAATTAAATTATCTTCATTTCTTTTTCTGCATACCCCTTTAGTTGTCCTTTTACAGATTGAAAATAGGTAAGGACATGATGCCATATTTCTTTATGGCATTCCAGTAAACTTCCTTGCTTTATAATAGCATCCATACTTGCACATAATTTTGTACTTATTTTATTTTATTTTAATTTGTTATTCTTTTTTTGATTTGACTAAAACCATAATTATGAGTTAGGTTATTGAGTTGTCATTAGTTCCACCTTTTATCATATATATATATCTATATATATATATATATATTCCATACAATATGCAAACCATATTCCATGAGGGATATAAAATTGATGTAATCCATGAAGTTACTTGTTAAGAACATAATTTCCCTAGAACATACCAATATTTATAAATTTATAAATTTATAGGCTTATTCTACATGAAAGAAAGAAGTTTTGAAATAATCATGTAAACATTAATAAATATATAAAGTATGTTAATAATAAACGTTATAATGAATATAATAAAACATTGATGGGAACAATTTTAAAAATCCAAGAATCTAAATTAACTTGATACTTCTATTAATTTTAGCCCAATAAAATAAGGGTGTAGTACATACAAAAATATAGTATTTGGTGAATGATCTAATTTTGAAGTTATAATTTCTTATGACTCAAGTAATTTCAGGTTTCTTATTTCTATTGAAAAAAATATGAAACCTTCTCAAACTAAGGAACATATTTCTTGCCAATTTAACAACTTTTCCTTCAAACCATAAGGTAATTGATAAAAACCATGTATTTTGACATAGTATTAATTTTAAATACAAAATTAATTATACTATTTCTAATATGTTTGATTGGTAATAAACTTTAATTTGAAATAGCCTAAATATAGCTGTTAAAAAAAAAAATTGTAAGGTAAAAAATTTGTGTATAAGAAAATCTAAGTTATAGATCTTTAGAAAGAAACCATGCTTAATTTAGAATAATCTTACAAATTTTAAAACAAGCAATGTCCAGACAAAAATATTATTATTCAATTTGTAATTCCAATAAGAAGGCACTACCACCTAGTAGAGTATGAAGAAAAGGAAACCATCTACTTGTGGGTGTTTTATAAAACAGATGCAGGAAATAAGTTTCTATAGTATTTTCCTCAAATATAAGTTCACATGATAGATTTTTATTACCGTTCAATAATATTAAATTTGATATGATGATAATTTATAGGAGAAAGGTAGATAATTTTTTTCACAACCTAGACACTTCTAGGACATAGTCCTGGCCAAGAGATAAACTAATAGAATAAATTGAATATTTTCCATAACTTGAGGAGGGTTGATTCTTTGAATGGAAGAGCAAGCAGCAAACTTGTATGTGTAGCATATTCTAGGAATATTTGGGATGAATAGCCAAATAGGATATGGGTAGGTGCAAGAATTTGGGTCCACTTTTAGCCAGAAATTAGAAGAGTGTTTCCAAAATCTAATTTTCATACTTGGAGAAAAATTTAAAACACTTACACGTAGAATTTTAAGAATGTCTAGTAATATGAAATATAAGTTGTGAGTCTAGTTTTGAAATATATAATTTATCCTAATACCCAAATGATATAAGTTACTTTTGTATAACATGTACAAAATTACCATTTTAAATCCATAACATGCACATGTAGGAAAATAATAATTTGATGTAAAAAAATTGTTTCTGTAATTCCTTTTATGGAAATATGTGTATTATAGAGAAGTTTGATGAGGATATTATTTTATAATTTTTTTATATTTAAATGTACATATTATTGTCCCTAATAAATATTTTTGAAAACCCCTCATGGACATCAAACTATTAGTGCATTACATTACTAACTACACATAGTTATCTAGTTACATTTCATGTATTTGCATTGACACAATTACTAAACTATTAACTACATATTTTCTGTAACGCCTCACCATACGAACCCCAAAGGAACTAATAACAACGGATTTTTTTATTTTTTTTTTTAAGAATATAATAGACATACATAAGTATTCCAATATAACAATGTATTAAGTTACACTCTAATTAATTCCAATGGGGTACATGAAGTGATACCAAATTATACCAACCCATAACAAAGATAATAAGATAAAAATAATTAAACAATTACGTGAATCTATTCATTCCCATTACACCATTAAAATATCTATTAAACAATAACCATATTCATAACATATGTACATATGACAAACGAAAAGATACTATAAAGATATGAAGCATTTATATTACCACCGAGTATAAATTACAAGTAACTTAACACAACTATTACAAGTGACAGTTCTTGAATAAATACAAGGCCTGAATATACATCACATCCAAACGATAGTAAAATACACTATTCGAACATACATCCCAATAACCACATATAAAATTTACAACATGGTCATCCCAACACACGTGGGAGACAATAAATCAATGATTACATTACATTCGAAGTATAACATACATCTAGCATAAAGAATTACTGGATCATCAACATCCGCTAAAGGGCCCTGCAATAAGAGATACATCTGCAATAGAAAGGGAAACCCAACGGGGTGCGAAGCACATTCCACCCAACAACCCCCATGCTGAGAGTAGAAAAGGAAGGGTCCCTGACCAAGCATGTCCAATACTAACTCCAGATAGACAACTTAACACCAAAGACGATAAAGATAACTAAACAAAGATAAATCCAAAAGGCACAACAACAAACCACTTCAGAACATAACAACAAAACACCTTTCCAAATCAAAAATAGTCACACTCACAACATCCATGAAACTCAAGACATAATATCCAAGACTACTTCCCACAATGACCAAAGAAAAATCAACAAATCACTTCCAGAGGACTTTGGTAAAATAACACAAACAGAATGTTAGAGTAGAGTGTCATCGCATGGTTTCACATGGATTATCCTGACAACCTATCACAAGGTGCCGCCTCCATCTCTACATGGATTCTCCAGAAAACTAAGTAAAGGTGCCGCCTCCATCTATGGTTCTCCTGATAGCCTATCTCAAGGCGCCGCTCCATAGGGTCACTCATGCGGAGTCGTTAACCTTTCGTGAAGACAAGGCAACGACCTTGCCAACCACGGCCTTCTCATCCCCCTTTAGTCTGTGATAGCACTAACAAGTGGACGAGGCTTCCCAATTATCTTGTTAATGTTTAATCCCCACCCATGGTTTATTACTTAGGTTATCACTGATTAATACAACTCTACGTGGGTTACCCTAACAGCCCCTTTGTGCACCGACCCCCACTAGAGCCACTCTCTCTAGACACTCAACAAAAAATATCTACTATAACAGAATTGTACCACAAGAAATACTAAACCATACCGATAATCCATCTGTGAGGCTTAACCATCTCACCCACAATCACGTGCATAACATTCACAAAGTTGTACAATTCTAGTGTACATTAACCAAAGCCAAAACCTAAAATCAACCATCAAATTACAATCTCAAATACAACTCACAGT
Organism: Sequoia sempervirens; assembly: GCA_007258455.2. Taxonomy (NCBI): domain Eukaryota; kingdom Viridiplantae; phylum Streptophyta; class Pinopsida; order Cupressales; family Cupressaceae; genus Sequoia; species Sequoia sempervirens. The sequence goes on from VDFB02000017.1 coordinate 79,878,645, forward strand.
ATCCCTGCCTCTGGAAGTTCTAAACACTACTTAGGTTCCTATCACTGGAAGAGTTAACTCTAGGGTTTCTACATGACCTAAACCCAAATCAAAGAAAATCAAATTAAATAAAATGAATAACTCAAACGTGCATAAATCATAGATCAACGCCAAACAAACTACAAGCACAGTAAATTTCACCAACTCCATAAATCAATATCTTGAGAAAGTTTGATTAAATTCAGAACATACAAAATATTCCTTAAAGCAAGATAACTAACTCAGGGATTCACTCGCAAAACATAAGAAATCCACAATTAGATAAAATGAGTGAGCTCGAGAGAAGACAACTACATAAATCAATGCCATGAACAATTATATTGCACCACAAACTTCACCGAATCAATGAACCAATTAGACAAAGAAACTCAATTAACTAAAAGAAACACATACTTTAATTCTAATTTTCCAGATTAACTATAACAATGCGAACTATGAAAAATCATCTATTAATAATAAAATCTATTATGAAAATAGTCTTAACTCTACACACATATTAAATTATTAAAAATATATTAAGGATAAAATATTTTTATAAAAATCATTTTACCAAAAATATATTACAAAATTCATTAAATATCGTACCTTTTAAAAAAAAATTATAATTATAATTATATATATATTTATTTATTTATTTAAAATATAAATTAAATAAAAAAATAAAATAAAATAAATGGATTAAATAAAAACAAAAAAAAAAAAAAAAAAAAACTAATTAAAACTTAAGGGGTCGAACCTCCACACAGGTGGAGGTACTACGTACCTCCCCCTGTGGGGAGGCCGTAGTCCCCATGGACTACACCAACAGCCTCAGCTGTTGTGCGGAGCCGTGGTGGGCTGCGCCCTGTCCAATACAGGGCCGTGGGTGGTACGGCTTCGGGCGACCACCCACCCTTGTATTAAAATATTTTTTTTTTATATTTTAAAATTATTTATTATTATAATTTATAATTTTTATTTTATATATAAATAATTTTTAAGAATCGACTGTTAGAAGAAAAAATTTCATAACATATTTATTTTTATTTTTAAAATACTTTTCAAATACGAAAATCAAAATAAATGTATATTTTATTTAATAAAATATATACACAGGGCTTACAACTATGTTGATTTTAAAAGAGACAAGTTATACAGAAAGAATGCATAGTTTATTTTACATAGCAATTTTGAAATTTAATGTATATATAAATATTTTAAAAATAGCATTATATATATATATATCCAAAAATTCAACACAATCATAAGAATAAATTGTTTTCCTCACATACCCACTATAGATCAGGGCAACCAACCTCAAATAACAAAAATATTTTTCTTTCCAAGGTACTTCAATAATAATAAATTGATTTTCTTTCCAATCAAAAATCTTCCCAAACAAATTTTATTGAATAAATCTTAAAGGGTTTTATTAATGTTTTCTACAAAGGATTCAAGGACTGAAATATAGACAAGTTTTCAATTCACCGAATCATTTTCAAAAGAAAAGGAGGAAAATATTTTCAACTCAACAACTAGATTTTATTTACAGAATAATAAAATATCAATAACTTAACAAAATAAAACTTGGAGTCCTTCGTTCAATGAAGAATCCTTTCTGAATCCTCTTCTCAACTTCCTGCCTTATGCTCTTTTCTCGATCTTCGGACCTCAACATTCTTCTGAATCTATCTTTTCTTTCAAAACCACAATCCTCTTATCCAGAAAAAACACCAAACCAAAAACTATCTTTCTTTTACTTTTCTTTTTCCAGATCCCAAAACAACAGAGCAAAAAACTTTTGTGTGTGAATAATCTCCTCATAAAAATAATAAATCAAAATAAAGTTTCAATAAAGCTCTTCTGCTTTATTTTCTCAAAAATTGTCTTCTCTTATTGGTCCTTTTTCCAGCTTTTAAAAGCACAACTAATCTACAATTTTAATTAAAATAATTTATTTAATCAAGATATTATCTATGCAAGATTTGCTAATTTAATATTAATAAAAAATGTAATATTTAATTATCCTCATCAATATTCATTTAATTTAAATTTCTTACACTTTAATTAATTAGATATATTTTAATTTACAAAATATTTACATTTAATATTTTACCAACTCCCAATTAAATCAAATAACAATGCAGCATTAATTAATTACCTTATCAAATAAGATTAATTTAATTAAACACCAACCATAAATTAAATAAATAATCAACCATCAAACTACACAATAACAAAGACAAAACTTCAGTCATGACACAACAACTCACAACAAATGACGGACTTGGGACAGGGACACTTCCAACTCTACTCCCTTTTTCAACATTTTACCCATTGGGTTAATTTATTGCTTGCCCTATCTTGCCGAAGTAGATGGAATCGAGACTTATTCCTACAATCCTGCATCCAAATAAATGTCAAGTAGCACATGTATATATATAATCAAACATCCTATCATGTGAAGGAATTGCAGTGTAGCAGGGCACTCGTGAATGAGTGATGCTACACTATCCTCTCACCTAATCTATTCTAACAATTATAATATCAATGACGAACTAAAATTTCTAACCAAATTGATCATAAGATAACATGATACTTAACTACTGCATCATAACTAATTATTAAACCATTGCATTATTAAATAATACTGAATTCAAATAACATGATCACCATAGAATCATCACATTGACATATACAACATTAATGAAAAACTATTTGAATAAACAATAATCCAATCAACACATAGAGTATCATAAATCATACTAATAATGTCACACACAACAATTAATTAATCTATGCATCCACACACACAAGATCGGTGAACTAATCACCATCACAATCAGTATCACACTAACACACAAGAGGAACCAATAGTAGCAAATACTATCAAAAATATGGGGGTATTACATTTTCCTTATTTTCTAATTATCTAAAAATCATCCAATTAATAAATTAAGTATATTTTACCTCTCATTTTGGTATTAGAGTATAATTGGAGTGATGTTTAATATTTATGATAGGTGTGATAGGTATGCCAACATGGTAGAAGAAAAAGACAATGATAACATAGTGTGAAAGAGTTATGCATGCAGAATAGAGATTGGTAGAAGAAATTTTGTGTTGAAAATATTACTTATAGGAATGAAAATTTTTAGAAGAAGAACTAAGCCTAAGGAAAATTCACTTATACTTGTTGAAGAATGAAGTGGTAGAGTATGGTCTATGGAAATAATCTATGAAAGAAGCAACAATATTGTTACTTGTTAAATAATTAGTTTTGGAGGTGTTAACAATGAATTAACTTCCATGAGGACATTGGTAATGCTCTTGGTAAATTCTTAAAAGTGGATACGGATTCCAAAAATTTTACTCATACCTGCTTTCCTAGGATTTTGGTGGAGGTTGATCTATCAAAGGCTTTACTTGGAGAGGTTGTGCTATAGGTTAATGATTTCTCTTGGTCTCAGATTGTAGATTACAAGGGTCCTTTTTTTTTTAAATGTTGTTTTATTGTTGGTCACTTAGCTCGTGACCGTTCTTGAGGCTTCCATCCTATTTCTTCTTCTACCTAGTGGAAGAACTCACTATGTGAGCACTTAATAGTGTTCCTTTCTACTAACTCTATTTCTTTTGATGATGATTTGAGGCCTCCCTCTTCGAGGAAAGATATGAGTGTTGCAACAGTTGTTGCTCCTCCATTGGTTTCTATAGTATCTTTGGCTAATTTTGTTGATATTGCTTCCATAGTGGTTTTTGCTACTCTAATTTGAAATAAGGATGCCCCATATGTTATGTGTGTTGCCTTTTTTGGCTGCCTTTTTTGTTTCTTCTTGGTAGCTCTAATCTTATATGTTCTAGGTATGTGTAGGATCATCATGGGCCAAAAAGTGACAATATGATGGGTATGTGGCTAATGATTTTTTTAACCCAAAATTAATGAAATGAAAAGGGGTTTTAAAGGAGATTCATAGATTTCTACCAATATAAATTATATTTTACTTTGAATTTAATACGTAATTATTATTCATTTTCTATTCAAATTACGATTAAAGTCCTAAAGTCCTAATTGATAGATTGATTGAAAAATATTTATAGCTTTCAAATGATATCACATTTTTTGAATCCAAAACATGTGTCACATTCTATGCTTCACATACTATAGGATTAAAAAAAGAAAAATTGACTTTCATGAAGTTTTGACCAAGTTAAGGTGGTCAGACATACAAGTTTTTTATATTTTTTAAAATTTGTAATAAAAAAATCATAATTAATTATTTACTTGGAAAAAAATTGAAAAAAATATGCATCACATTGGGACATGAGTCCTCTACTTATATCTAAATTCTTATAAAAAAATATTATCATTTGATTGTGGTTAGAGTGGTCCCTGAAATATAAGTACTACTGCAATGAAATTTCAAATTTTTGCCAAATAATTTTTTTTTGTTTTAAAAAAACCTAGTAGTTTAGAAACTACATTCAATTTTGTACATATTCTATTCTTACATATTTTTCAAATAATATAGATAAATTATTCAAATTTTTACATCAAGTTTCCTAAGTCTAATTTTTCTAAATTTTTTGCCACTTAAGGGCCTATTTTTTCCATGATGATCCTGGACATACCCTTCTCTAACATTGTTATTCCTTTTTTGGTTGAATTTTTTGTTTCTTCTAAGTGTCTCTAATCTTATATGTTTGTTTTCATGATTTTCTTGACTGGTTGTTGTTTTGATTAGTTTGTTTTATTGGGTTGTCCTACCCGGTTGTTTGATCTATATGATTTTCTTTCTTGTACAAAAGATCAGGTCCCTTTCAATCCATGCTTGCTTTATCAAAAATAATGAATTAACTTGGTAAGTGAGGTATGTTTATATTCAAATATGATTGGAAACTATCCATTCTACATTTTTATTTCAATAATTATTTTTTTGTGTGGAATAAAATAGTTCGATTAATGTTGAGTTAAAATATTAACTTAATGAAAATGTTTGCATGTTGGGTGTTTTATTGAAGTGATTGATGCAATTTCTGATCAATCTCTAGTCTACTCAAGAGTAATTTGGATATTCTATTTGGAATACAAAAAATAATGTGTTGAGAGAATATCTCACAAATATATAAAGGAAAATAAAAGAGTTGAAAGACCCACAAGCAATGGTAAATTTAATTATGCTTTTTACATTTATGTTTGGATGCATGTAAATATAGGGGTGTAGGTTAGTATTTTTCCTTTTGGGTCAAATATTATAATAAATTTTATGTACTGGAGAGCTGATTTTAATAGATCCTAACAAAAAAAATTGGATGTGGAGGGTAATAGTTTCAAATTTTATAAATAATATGATGCTTGCTTTTTAATAGGAGATATAAGGAGAACACATTTAGATTTGATTTCATGTTAAAAATTGAAGATATATATATATATATATGTATGTATATATATATAGGTGTTATTATTCTCTTAATAGAACTTAAAAAAAAATAGCTCCTGTATCAAAAGGAAGTGGAAAAATAGTGGACATCAGAAAGGATTAAAATGTTAAAATTGGTTAGTGATTCAAAGTAGTGGAGTTAATAAGGAGGTCATTCCATTATTTTCCGCATGTGGTTTATTATTTTTGTAGCTATTATTTTAAATAGTAAATGCATTGGAGTGATAAAGAAAAAAGGGTGTGCTTTATTTTTGGAGGTATAAGGTTGACTTGTGTATGGGTCCATTATTGGATGAAATTGAAATTGTCAATTTTTAAATATGGCTACACACACACATAATATTTTTTTCTCTTTTGGGGCCATTTTTATCACACATTATGAGGCCTTCAAAGAATCAAAATGAGTCATCAAATAGATAAAGCATAGTATGGTCATACTGGAGGCTAGTGACATTATAGGCTAGGGGAATTTTAATCATCTCAAGTTAGCTTCTCACTTTGAGATGGTTCTTTGCATGAGAATACATTTTTCTTTCTTTTTCTATCACCTTTCTTTATTTTGATGAATTTCAAAAATGTGTATTGTGAAGTTTGATTTTGAACTCAATATGGATTGTTCCCTACTGAGTGCAAAAGATTGTGATAAATAATTATACCCTTTTAAGGGTCATGAGATAACTTTATTGAGCTATATGAGGGTAGATAAATATGTATTTTTTCCTAATAATTAAAGAATATGTGATTTGGTAGTTTGAAGAAAAGATAAATCAAGATTTCATCTCAAGATACTTCCAAAGGTCATGTGGAAAATTGATGGAGTTCCATTTTTTTCAAGATTTATTTATAAAAAAAAATATCTTCTCAAAAGTATCTATTTGCATTGTAATAAAAAAAATTCTATGTAAGCCTTAATAATGGGTCCCTTGACAACATGAAATTTGATGCTGTAAGGGTACATTTGAGGAACAATGTAATAAGAGGGGGAATACCAATGCATTACATTTCCAACAAATAATGGTTATGTAGTTACACTTCATGTAGTTACAATGATAGGGTTATAATTTCAACTATCAAATGCACATTTTTCTCCTTGTATTAATGTATCTACAAACTATCAAACTAGTCAATTAAGTATGCTTTCCCTCTCATAAATATGATTCGAGCTAAACTAATCAAAAAATATTTTTTCATTATCTAAATAATGATGTCTAGATTGATGAAATATTCAAATTAAAAGCTATTAAAAAAATACTAATACCTAAAATTTCAATTTTATACAACAATTTCCACATAAATTAATTAATAAATAAAAAGTTAAATTATATAAAATATTGCATATCTAAAAAATAAACATCATCATTTGTAATGGGTTTTAATTTTATTAAAAAATTCTAAAAAGAAAGAAGTCAACCATATTTTTAAAGTAATTTTTTTAATTATTATTTTCATGACATTTTATGTGTAGATCTAAGGTTAAGGTTTGGGTTTTCAAGCCTAAAACAAAAGTAAAGCCATGGTTTTCAAATATCAAATTTAATGAAATGCAGTCACTCCCAAATAGACAAAGGAGTGAGAATATGATGTAATTAGAAATAGGTATTAGAAACAAGGAGGATCTAGAGATAAAATGGCAAGCACAATGAACAATATGCAATATTGTATTTAGTTGACCCAAATTAAAATGAGTATAAGGCCTTGCTTATATAGGCAAGGATGAGGCAATCTACCCATGAGGTGAATTGAAAATTTCCCCACAATGTGGCACAAGTGATTAGGAAAGTATCCTATATGTGTCAATCTTAGGAACACTTGGAGTGTGAAAACCAAAAATATCAATGACCAAGTCATTAACCTTGTGTTCCAAGCATTGAGTGACCTTTGAGGTTAGATGAAAATTCTTCTAACCTCAAAAATGTTTGTGCTTGAGGTTAACCAAATAACTTGGAAACCTCTAGAGGTTTAAATTTTGCACATTCTATTAGAAAAAAAGTTGTCTAACCTCATCAACCTAAGTTCACTTAAATATAGTCAATAGATTAATTATTCACATTAACACCCCCCCTTAAGTGATACTTGGGGAGATCACAAAAGTGTAATTAGATAGAAATGGTTTTCGACTAGAAACCATGTTAGGTAGCCATATACAATGCATTCTCTCATAAAAGGAGAAAATCTAGTGGGAAAAAAACTCCTCGCCAAGAAAGAGAATTAGAAGGATTTAAGATCTTATGAAAAATGTCCCTTGATGATAGGAACATGATGATGAAGAACTCCTAAAGCATGTAGATGTAAAATTTGTTGATGATGGACTAGTGTTTGCTAGAATCAAGGAATCTTCAAGATATGTGGATCAAGATGTGAGATACAAAATAATGAATGAGTGAAAATATGAACACTACTCAACCAGTGTACACAAAGTTTATCAAACTCTGTGAAGTTGATAATAAAAGTAGTACTGTGATGAATACTAGAATCTCAAAATGGAGATCCACTCAAATAATCCCCCATACAAGAAATCAAGATAGAAGGAAGGTTCATGGGGCCTTCTAGAAAGAAGATTCTACTTCATTTAAAGAAGCATTATCATAACACATTCATAATTCCCCCTTAATGCTAAGAGATTGTAAGAAAAACAACTGAGATCGAGAGTGTGGAAGGAATGTAGAGATGTACAAGGTGTGCTCCAAGACACACTAACATGAGGTGAAAATCACAAGAATCCAATGTTGTGATGGCCATTACACAACTCCCCATTACACTTTATAATTCAATTTAAGTACAATAATTTCCCAAATTCTCTTAACACATCCAGTTTTGTGGCACTTTATACAAGTGCATTTAAAAACTTATTGGTTATGAAGTCTTACAAGTTTATTTTCATAAGGTTGATTAAGTAGATAAGATTAAGTGATGTATTGAAAAGGTAGAAGACAAAAAACATAAAATTAAACCCCCATTATGATGACCTCCATTTTTTTCCAAATTCATTGCAAAAGAAACTTTTACAAATTTTTAAATAAATTGCACCTCCCTATTTAACTTCCCCATTTTCCACATTCATTGCAAAATAATATTCCTCTATCACAAAATTTTAACTTCGAAAAAAAAATCATAACTCCCCTTTACAATTATGAAAAGGAATTGTTCTCCATTTTTTACAAGCTTATTGCCCAAACAAAAAATTGAAAAAAAAGGAAGATAAAAAAATCCCTCCTATAACAAAAAAATTGACAATTAAGTAAATTCAAATTAACAAAGCATGAAGGCAAGGGAGGGAAAATTTTTATTGACCAAGTCATTGCAAAAAGTGAGGAGGTTGACTAGTCCATTTTCCAAATTGAGTGACTTCATGCCAAATATATGAGGCCTTCATTGAAACTATTGGATGGTTGGAGGAAGGCGTGAAGAGGGAATTTGCAATGTGATGAACAAAGGCCATGTGCAACTTTGATTGGCTACTTCCTTCTTAGCACCTGACTCCAAATACTCATTCCCAATTAGCATCCCAAGCACACTCACGCACAAATTTCATGCCAAATCAGCCTAAGCAGAAGTGAAGTGTGTTGGGGTTTGTTTGTAGCCACTAGTGTCTTTGTAGTGCCTAGTATAATGATGCATCTGTAACCTATGAGATGGTCAAAAAAATCAAGGCTTCCTTTTGATTTAGATGCCTACAACAAGACTTTCCTCTCAAGAAAAACTCATGGGTCTTTGTTTAGATTGTGTGTGCAGACTAGGACTTTTGATGAAGATGCCTTCAAAAAGTCTTCCACACACCAAAATACTTGGTCAATTGACCTTTGCAAGTAATACAAATGAGTCTTGTATTCTGGTTCCTCTCAAAGAGGTTAAATAAAGAGGCATGAGGTGTAGAGGTTTACAAGGATTCCTAATCTACAAGAAAATCTATAACACAAATGGTAAGTGAAGGCACGAGCCATAGAGAAGCTAATGCCTAGGTCTACAAAGCTGATTCATATGGGAGTTGGGTGCTACTGGTTGAGGGCATGCAAAAATGATGTCCAACGCTTAGCGTAAACTAGAAAATCTCTATTTTGTTGGGAAGCATGAGGATTGAGGGCAACGAGCAAGGTGAGGCAAGGAAGAACAATTTGTATCGATGGAGGTAGGAATCACGCTCCAAACCAGCAGGAAATCACAAAGTCAAACTAGCAAAAATTTCTTCTGCTAAAGTATGAGCAATAATTGATTGTGCCAAATGCCTTGGGTGGGGTCGATATCTTTTGTTGTGAGTTATTCTGCAGTTTGACTCCAAACGGTTCCCTAGGATGCTCTAGAAATACCTAACCATCATCTTGCAGTTGGTTGCACACAACAATGGCATAAAAAAAATACAATAATGTTCACCTTTCCTTGCAGAAATCTCCACCTAAAGTTTTGATACCATATTATAAACTAGGAGGATCTAGGAGATGAAATGACAAGAACAATGAACAATATGCAATATTGTATTTAGTTGGCCCAAAGAACAATGAGTACAGGGCCTTTCTTATATAGGAAAGGATGAGGAAATTTTCTTATGAGGTGGATTGACCAGTGACCCATAATGTGGCACAAATGAGTAGACAAGCGTCCTATAGATGTCAACCTTAGGAATACATGGAGTGTGCAAACCAACGACCTCTATGACCAAGTCATGAACCTTATGTGCCAAGTGTAAAGTGACCTTTGAGGTCAGAAGGAAATGCTTCCAACCTCAAAAAGATGTGTGCATGAGGTTAATGAAATAGCTTGGTAAAATTAGAGGTTTAAGTTTTGCACATTTGGTTAGACAAGAATCTATCTAGCCTCATCAACCAAAGTACACTTAAGTATAGTGAATAGATCAATTATTCACGCTAACAATAGGTACCCATTATAAACCAAGTACCCATTTTAAAATGAAATAAGTACCCATTCTAAACTAAGTACCTATTTTAAAATGAAATGGGTACGAGCATTTGATATGGGTATAAATTTAGGTTTGAGAATCCCATCCTAAATGGTTAGTTATTTTTATGAAATGGGTACCCATGTCTCTATTGGAATTTATTTCAAGCTCGATACTTCCACTAAAAGTGGACCTAATTTCTTGCACTTGCCCATATTAATGGGACACTCTTTTTTATTTTTCTAAAATATTTTTATATCATTGACAAATTGATTTTGTTATTTGATATGGAGCATGAGCCTATGAAAATATATCTTTATTTAGAGCCAAGGACTAGGGGGTATCCATCTTATTAAAATTTCCTTGTGTATGACTTGACCTTATCCCTTATGTAACACTCCTCTAAAGTTTGAACCTTGAATTATTAAATAATGAGTTCCTTAAAGCTCTAACAATAAGAGACAATTAACTCTCTCATTGATTCCCCACTCTCCTTTCAAGTTCTTTTTTGAATGTCAATTCTAGATGGCTCTCTTACAGCTCCTCTACATCCCATTCTCTTGCATTGTAGCCTATCTCGCTAGAGTGTAGACTAGCTATAGATTTGTCTCACTCTATGGTTGTGGATTCAAATGTACCTCCTATTGCAAGTTTAGTTGTGGGATCTCCTATGGTTCCCTGTAGGGGTGTTAGGCTTTTTGTTTATGTTGTGAGATCAAATATTGTGAGGGTGAGCTCTATGTGGCTGCTAAAGTGTGCCTCTATTGCTCTTGTTGTATCCTTTGGGTAGGAGGTTTTTGAGAGAATTGATCATCTCTCCAAAATGGGACTAATCTACAAGTTCTCCATTATGTTTCCCTCTCTCTAGAATCTAATTATCTAGATAACAAAGCACTGAAAACCATTTTTGGGAGGTAGGATTGAGATTTATACTTCTATCAAAGTATTTTTGGTTGTTGAATTTTCTTCTTCTAAGGATAGGAAAACTATTGTAGATTAGGGTTTGTGGTTTTTGGATTCTCACCCTTATCTTCAAGGCCATGGGTTCTCTCCTTCAATCCCTTGAAGGAACCTATTGACATTATGCCTATCTGGGTGAGATTGACTTATCTCCCATTTCATTTTTTGGGCTCCTCTACTCTTCAGGGCATAGGTAATGCTCTTGGTAGATTCTTGAAAGTGGATGAGGCTTCCTTAAATTTCGTGCACACCTCCTATGCTTAAATTTTTGTGGAGGTTGATTTGTCTCAGGAACTACCTTGAGAGGTTGTGCTCCAAGTGAAAGTTTGGTCTTGGTCTCAGCTCGTGGGTTATGAAGGTATCATGTTTCATTGAAAATGTTGTTTCTCTATTGGACAGACTGCTTGTGACTTCTCTTGTAGCTCTCATCTTGATTCTTCTTCTACTTGATGGAAGATTTCCATCAACTACCATCTAATTGTGAATTTGAATGTGTTCTCTTCTTTTTGATAGTGAGGATTATAAGCCTCCTTATCCTCCTGCTCAAAAGAAAAAGAATATTATTGATAATGTTACCACTCTTGTGGACATTGCTACTTAGATATTAGATAAATATATTCCTCCTACTGTGCATGTTGCCTCCCCTAAGGCCACTTCTACTCCCATTATAGATAATGTTGTCTCTTCCATGGTTTTGATTACTCCTATATTAGGTTTGGATATTCTAGCTATTGTTCCTAGTGCTCCACCTATTTTATTTTATGAGGGGGCTTCTCTCCCTTCTTGTTGAAAATATTCAAACCTTGCTTCTTTTTCTTGGACTAAGCTGCAAGACAGAAGAGACATTCTCCTAAGATGAACTTCTATCTTCATTGACAAGAATTTGGGGAAACATAGGTCTCAAGCTTTAAGTGCTTGAACTATCTCACAGGCCTCAGAGGTTAGGTTTTGGTCTATCCCTGTTGTTGCTTTTTTATTTTGGGCTTCTATCTTGTTTTGCAACTTCTGGTAGTATATGCAGGCTCATTTTTATTGGATGAAAGCTCATTCTATCTTTTCTATTTTGTTATGGTTTGATCTTAATTGCTAGAGACTTTTTAATGTTATTGTATGGCTCTTGGGCCTATTAACCTTACTTTCTTAATAAAAAATAATGTGTGACAATTCACATTTTACGTAGTGACTCAAATATTTTCCCTTCATGGAGAATACCATTGTAGCTTGCCCTTTGTGGGACCATTACCATAATCTCCATGCCACTAACAATTTTTTTAGCACCATCTACATGGATAAGCCATCTTATTATGTTTATTGGAACTTACTCAACTCAAAAACTAATATATTTCCCTTAAAACATGGAGTTACAACCACTTAAGTAAATATCTAAATTAACTAAAGAGGGAGCTAAAATTTTATACATCTTATTTCATTGTGCAAAATTTATACAAAAAAAATCTCTAGAATATAAGATGCAATATATTATCATAATGATCAAGCAATTAGATGAGGGATCCTATATATTTTTAGGAGATTTTGGTGAGCAAATTTTGGAGGGGTTTTGTAGTTAGAGGGTTTTAAGATGAGTAACAATTTAGTTCTCTACTATAATTTAAAAGAAATAAGGTTTAATAAACTATGAAATATTAAACACAAGAATATACATGTACACTTCTATCTTATGATTGAAAAAGGGAGCTAACAAGAAAATAAAATATACTATATAATATTTATTATTATTAAAATTTCTTCATAATTTTGAGATTAATAAATATAGGCTAAATTTTTCATGTATTTTTTTCACAATGCATGTAATGTAATGTGCACATATTAAATAGTAGCTTGTTAAATGTGATATCATTAAGTATAAGCTCAATGTAATTAGCCCATAATGTGGAGAGGTTTGTCACTTATCTCGCTATCAACATAGTATACATTAAAAATATTTAGTGATAATGGATAATAATATTTTAAAATATCTAATTTATGTTTATATTCATCCATGCACATAGAAAATATTTTTCTCTATGTTTTTTTTTGATATATAACTATCTACTGTAGTTTCCTTGAATAATTATTGCTGATAGTATTTATAAATAGAGTTATTTCTCTAGTATGAAATAGACCACACATGTGTCTACTTGATGATGATAATGAGAGAATTGAATATATTTTAGTACTACCACATAACACTATATTATACCATAATATGTGTCTAGTTTTGTCAAAATAGAATGGTTAAGAAAGTAAATATGCTAAATTTCAAATTTGAATTTTAAGTTGGAAGGGGACAAGTTCAAAATTACATGATTATCAACTCAACCATAGACTTATTCCAAAATGAGATAATGGTTAGATCGAGGTAACAAATGAATTTTTTTTGAAGGAGGTGTATATCTATGTGCAATAAATAGGAGAGAGGTAAGTTTATAAGAGTTGATATGTAAATACATGATGTAGAACTAGTTGTATAAAAATGTACATGCTTAGAAAGATAAAAAAATTGATAATAAATCTTTGTACTAATTTGTTTCACTTCACATTAATACTTATGTACATGTATTAAGATATTTATTCAAAATAATCACAAAATTATATAGAAAATTTTATAAATAAACATATTATATCATTACACTTTCTAAATTCAAAGATTATATATATAAATATATATTTATTATTTAATTTTTATTTTTTTTATAAATTTAAATAATATCGAACTAAATTATTATTTTTAGACATAATTAAAAAGTAAAAATATCTCTTATAGATGCTTTTACATAGTATTCAATACTCTATGATGACAAACCCCGCAATCACTCACTCTTCTCTCTATCTCCCCATTCAAATGTGTGTCAATATTTCTATAGCATAGGTGTGTGAGGTAAAGGATACAGATACATTGCTATTTAAATATATAAGCGAGACACACATTTTCATTACTCGAATGAGTGGTAGTATTACTATTTTACCATGACCTTTTTTTGGGAAGCTGCACACTTTTCTAAAGTGTTTGAATTCTATTGAATAATTTCAACTGGTGGGGAATCTTTAATGCTTTGAATAACTTCATCTGGAGGGAGATATTTAGCCGATAGAGATTATAGGTGAAAATCAATTGGGAAAGTCTCATGTCTGATATTCCTGTTGGATTCTCACCTGAGACAGGCCGGCGACATTTTTTTCCTGCAGAAGGTCATTAAAGTTTCATTGTGCTCGCCGTCAGCAAATTGCCGTATCCACTGTCCTCGCCGTCAGCAAATTCCCGTATTTCACTGAGGCATGGCCATTCATCCTTTTTTGGCGTCACCAGGTATGGGTGGGATCCGTTCGCGCCGTTCTGCACCACTCCCCTGGTCTGCGTGTGTTGCCTGGCATTTACAAAGTCACCAAATAGTTGTTAGATAATAAATGCAGGTGGGAAAAAGGGGTTAAGACCAGTGGGACGCGCTATTTCTGAAAGAGAACGACTTCTGAAACAGCATTCCATTGGGTTGTTGTGGCTTGCGAGATCTGGAGAGTGCCATTTTTTGTGTTGCTTCTGACTAGACGGCTCATTCTATAGGAGATTCGAGTGTTAAAGAAGGCTATGAGTATTGGCTCTTGCGTTGCTGGGCGTCCTCTTCAAATTCAGGCTGAGATATCTACAACTTCCCAGGTTCCTTTCTTGCACTTACGAGTTAGTTTGTGCAGTCCTACTCGTCATTCTTCAGTCGAATGTGTAGATGAGTCTTCTGTGTATTGAAAGCTATTAATCATGGTGCTACTGTTACTGTTAGTTTTACTGTTACAGCTTGTGTTCACTCTCACGATTTAAATGGATTATCTCACTCTGCTTAAGATAGCCATTGTAACTCGCCTTTCCTTTTCAAGCCAACTATACAGCATCGTTGAAATTTACAGCCCATTGTTACTTTTACGTATCTTAGAGACTAGACCCATTTAACGTTTCTGCCTTAACAAGACGCCTGATGATTTGTATTACTTGTTGATTTAAAGTGCATTCTCTGGTAAAGTGCTCCGTCTTTTTCAATATTCTCCACTGCTATGTGTAATGGAGTTCGTCCTTTCTTGTCGCGATGATTAAGCGACTTCCTTGACATTAAGGATAACAACATCCATTTGAATTTGTAGCTTTCAAGAATATTGACTGTCCGGGTAAGCCGTGTTGTATTTATGACAGCTACATGAAGAGGTTTTCTACCCTCATTGTCAAGAGCTTCTAGACAGTCTCTGCCATATTTTAATAGAATGCGCACTACATCATACCTTTCCCACTCCACTGCCATGTGAAGCGGGGTCTGTTTATTATTGTCCTGTTTGTAACACAAAGAATTGTCTTCTTCCAAAAGCAGCTGGGCGATCTTAACGTCTTCAGAATCATGTATCCAATTTACCCCCATAAAGCCAGAAACTGAGAAAGATAATACAAGCATGTGCATCACTGTTCTTCCACATCTATCTGCTTGTTTTGCCAGATTAGGCCTGTGTTTTAGAAGTTTTTGAACGACACCTGAACAATTTATAGCAGTGTGAACTAAGAAACCATTATGTATTCCCACCTGTACGTAATTTTTTTATATTTCGAAGCTTTTCGTTGGCAATGTTTGTGGGGACATTCTGGTTAAGGATATTAATGTGGGGTCTACCCCCAACATAAAGAATTAGCACAGTAACCACTACATAGGCACGATTGTTGCCCTTACCTATTTGAAAATCATTGTTGGGCTCTTCACCTACTTAGGACGGTTTCATGTCAACTATTAGTATGTTGATTATTTATAATTGTTGGGCTTTATTCAAATAATGAGTATGTTGACCATATAATTTATTAATGTTTTTTAATGTGGCTATGTAGATAGGTAATTTGAATGTTTGGAATCTTTTTATGTTAATTTAATTTGGTTAGAAATTATTGATTTGACTATAAAAGTATATAGGTAATAACAATTTTAAAATATTTTAAAATATAATAAATCACAATATTTTAAAATATTTATCATAGATAAATTAAAAAATCTCACAATATAAATCATAATATTTTAAAATATTTATCATAGATAAATTAAAAAATAAAATAAATAAAAATAAATAGATTGAAAGATCAAATAAATAATCAAAGAGATATGATCAAAAAACAAATAAATATAAATTACTAAGAATTCAAAATATTTATCATAGATAGACTAAAAGATCAAATAAATATTTCAAAGATAAAAATAAATCAAAAAGATCAAATAAAAATGTTTACCATGATAAATTGAATGATCAAAGAAAAAAAATCAAAAAATCAAATAAATAATTCAAAGATATATCTCTTTACCCTAACCCTAACTATATCTCTAGCATATATATATATATATAGAGAGAGAGAGAGAAAGAGAGAGAGCATCAAACTTAGGGTTAGGGTTAGCATTAGGATTAGGGTTACATTTAGGTTTGCTGTCAAGTTTAGGGTTAATAGATATAGTCAGGGTTGGGGTAATAATTGGGGTTACTAGCATCAAACTTAGGGTTAGGGTTAGCATTAGGATTAGGTTTACATTTAGGTTTGTTGTCAAGTTTAGGGTTAATAGATATAGTTAGGGTTGAGGTCAGAAATATTATTATAAATAACTTAAAAAACAAATAAAAAAAGATTTGATCAAAAGGAAAAATCAAACATAAATCACAAAGATATAAATATATATTTACCATAGAAAAACTAGAAATCAAGTAAATAAATAAGAATTACAAAGACAAATCAAAACGATGAAATAAAAAACCTTATCATAAATAAATTAAAGATCGAATAAATAAATCAAAATAAAAGATAATTCAAATATTTGAATAAACTAAAAGATGAAATAAATAAATAAATAAAAAGATTTTATCACAAAGATTTGATTAACATATCAAATAAACTAATCAAATATTTAAACAAATTAAAAGACCAAATGTAATAGATAATTCAAATATTTGAATAAAGTAAAGATGAATTAAATAAAGAGATAAACATATTTGATCAGAAAGATAAATCAATCAAAAAGGAAAATTAGAGATTTGATCTCAAAGCTTTGATTAAAATATCAAATAAACTAATCAAAGATAAATAAAAATATGACCCCATTTTCTTCAGTCATTTAAATAATGACCACAATAAATAAAAGAAGGATATGTTCCCACATCCCGTGAAAAAGGGAAGTATCTAAACTAAAAAGGATTAATTTTGTTTTTTTGAAAGAAAGGGTAAAGAATTAGGTAGAATCGAATTTTCTTTAAAAGAAAGGAAATTTCCCATTCTATAGTAAATAAATTTAAAAGATAGAAGTAAATACTGTTATTAATTAATTATAGTATTCATCATTGATGTAATTATATATATATATATATATATAGGGGATGAATAAGTAGTTAGTTAAATAAATAAATACATTGTATATAGGAAAGAGATATTTTATTTTGAGTTTAACATTGTTAATATTAAGGAAATATTATTATAAAGAGAAGTATTAAGATATTAACATTGTCATTGTAAAGAGAGGATTAATAATTGTTAGTTGTATTTTTCTTGCCCTTTTGTAAAATATGGATATTGCATATTCTCAACCCTCTTAACTATAATAGCTTTGTCGAATTTAAGCTAATTACCTTATCCAGCTTTTTGGACTCATTGCTCAGTTAGTTTGCACATACCCTATAAAGTAATGTTTTGTGAAATAGTTATTTTACATGATTTTTTTAAATATGGTTTAGTAGCCTCTAGCAAAACACTTTATATTAAATCATCACCATGTTGTTGGGTAGAAACCCAGCCTAGAATAATTATTTAATCTACCTAGCCCATTATGCAATACCTTATATGCAAAGCCTAAATTATCCAAATAATAAATGTTATTTGGGGCTCACGCTAGAATTGAAAGATTTAATAATAAGTTGCACTCAAAAAGAACAAGTCAGTTACATCTAAGTATTTTGGATGTAGAGAATCTTAAGTTGCCCCCCCCCCCAACGCGAATATTAAAATAACTATTTTAGAGTCAACCATTCTTGTAGTAAACTAAATTGTCCAAACTTAGACATTTAAGTCGTTGGAAGGAATTTGATTTTTACCCTCCAAGAAACTCGTCTATAAGGAGTCACCCAACATGAACCCATCGCTAATTAAACCTTGAGTTGTACCTCATTCAAATGTATTATTACCAATATAGTGATAGGCTTAGGAGTTGTGTTGTATAATGGTGGCCCGCTGCGAAAGTGTTAGGTTGCTAATGTATGTTGTGAAAAAAATAAAAAAATGTCGGGTTTGTAAATGAATAGTTCTAGAGTAAAAAAATGGTCCCCTAAATCACACAGCTAGGAATAAGTTAATAAGCTAAATGGGAGTTTGGGATTGATAGCCAGTTCCAAATTGCGTTTATTATAAATATCAATTAAGAGGACTTCTGTGTTGATTGATAGGCTCCAACTAAAAAATCTTTCAAAAAACATTCAAATAACCTAAAACTACCAACCTTTTTTTTATATAGATAGAAGTAATTTTAGTAAGCTAAACTGACATTAAACTCAGTTTAAACATTAGCATAAGTATAAGCTTAATGATTTAGCTATACTGCTTGGTGAGATAATTAGTAATATTACCAGTGATTAAATTGGCTATTTTAAAGAGTATATGGTGGCCATTTTCAAAGAGTTATATGTTTGGGATAATATTATTTATGTTTAGACTGAGGTAAATAAAAAAATACTATTACTGTACGTTGGAAATGTGAATACTCAAGGGGTTTTACCCCATGTATAAAAATAAAATAAAATAAAATGTGAAATCTTGGTATTAAGGAATATTTGACTTTTGAGTAAAATATTCGTACTATCGTAGAAAGAATTAATAATAATTATAGTGGTGAAATTTGTAATTAATACAAAAAAAAAGGGTAGTATAGTAATGGGATACAATTAATGGTACACATTATATTTAGTAATATTATTTCATAAATAAAAAACGTTGTTGTTAATTGGTGGTATACTAATAACATTACTATCAATAAATACTGATATTGTTAATTGGTGGATTAGCAATACAATTACTATTATAGTTCCCAAATAACGTTATTGTTAATTCCAAATACTTCATCCACTATATATTGTCATTTAGATTTTCACGACTAAAAGTGAATTGGGAAAAAGGGTCTATAGAGACATATAGCCAGCACATCTTTCCAGATTTCCATTTTAATTCACACATTACTATTTACTTAATATAGTGTATATATATTAATGCTTAATAGGCATACATCTTGAAATATGCACATAATAATCTCTATGCACCTTTACGTATTTGAAATTTTAAATTTGGATCGCATTTTACACATTATATGACCTGTATTATACAAAATCATTTTATGCTTGTCGGACTGTTTTTATACACATCATTATATCCTTTATATTTTCAAATTAATTTTGAAAGGTAACTCTCTTTCTGAAAATACTCATGGTATAAATACATTTACTCGTTACAAATTTGAAAAAATAAAAGCAACTATTTCAAATAAGTATAAATATATTTGCTCATTGAAGATTTGCAAAAATAAGACCAACTCTTTCAAATATACAATTTCATCCAACAAATATGGTTTTATTGAAGATACAGATATTTTCTTAGCAACTACATTAGAAATGACATCTTTTGGGACTATGATGAGATTCTTCATGAAAGTTCCTTAAATTTAAAGTCTTGAAGGTGCTATGTTTCAATATAGAAATGCCTTGTTAGCATAAGGTCATCTAATCATTTAGGTGTATAATCAAATACAAAAAAAATAAAGTACATTGTAAGATGGCTTAAATTCTTTTCCACCTCTTTTAGAACCATCAGACATGTAAGATCATTTAAATCATTCTTGCATCACTTTTCCCATATTAGTGCATTGATTAGTTTAATGGTTATAATTTGATGGCTTAAGGTAAATAGTATTATGGGGAATAGTGTAGTTGGTTATAAACATTTTGTTTGATGGTCACTTCGTAGGTGCCTTACAAATTTTAAGCAAAGGGGCCTCCTTTAATCTTCTCTACTGTGAAGATTTAATTCCTTGCCATGGGTAGAGTACTTTCCCTTATTGTTTTTTCCCCAACAAAGTACCTTCATAGGAGTACTTGTGTGTACCAAGAGGTTGCTTCATGTGTTTTTTCTCAAATGTTTATTTGATGGATTACTATATTCCTAAGTAGTATAGTGTGATTCATGGTGTTTAGATATGTGTGGAAAAATTAGGTAACTGAATGATGTTTATAAACTTTCCACATGTTCAATTATTGGGTAGACAGTTCTTCTCCCATTAATTACATCGCTTTATATCCTCTAGGTTTTTAAAAAAATAATAGTGTGTGTGATTTTATAATAGTTATATATACAGATTTTGAATTAAATTTTAATCTGTGTTTATATTTGGTGAACTTGATTATGCATATAAGGGAATTTGTATGTTTCTTTATTGCTGTATGCTATTTTTAAAAAAATGTAGTTTAACTTTAAATCCATTCCTTAGATAGAATAATTTTTCCCATTTTTTTTATAGTGCTAATTTTTATTTGTTGATCTAACTACAAATATATGACTAAGTGAACTAATAAAATAACTCCCTTCGTCAATTCCAAGCATGCTCATAAAGAGCATCATTATTTCATTTTCTAAGCATTTCTCGATGAAGATCTTGTTTCTATTATGGTTTTCATGTTCGCACCCCATTTCCAAATGTCCTTTTACAAATCACACACATGCAGCTTTTATTGCTATCAAATACTAAAAGATGTTCCTCTTACGAAACTCCCCAGGTGATGGCAAACTAAAATAGAAGTACATTGTAAGATGGTTTAACTTCTTTTCCACCTCTTTTAGAACCATCAAACATGTAAGATCATTTTAATCATTTTTGCATCACTTTTTCCCATATTAGTGCATTCCTTGGTTTAATGGTTATTATTTGATGGCTTCAGGTAAATAGTATTATGGGAAATAGTGTAGTTGGTTATAAATATTTGTTTTATGGTCACTTGGTTGGTGCCTTACAAATGTTAAGCAAAGGGGCCTCCTTTACTATTCTCTATTGTGAAGATTGAATTCCTTGCCCTGGGTAGAGTACTTTCCCTTATTGTTTTCTCCCCAACGAAGTACCTTCATAGGAGTACTTGTCGTATACCAACAGGTTGGTTCATGGTTTTTTGTCAAATATTTACTTGATGGATTACTAATTTCCTAAGTAGTATATTGTTATTCATGGTGTTTAGATATGTGTGGAAAAATTGGGTAAATGAATGATGCTCATAAACTTTTCACATGTTCAATTATTGGGTAGCCAATTCTTCTCCCATAAATTACATCACTTTATATCCTCTAGGTTTTAACAAAAAAAAATTAGTGTGTATGAATTTATAATAGTTATATATATGGATTTTGAATTTAATTTTAATCTATATTTATATTTGTTGAACTTGGTTATGCATATAAGGGAATTTGTATGTTTCTATATTGTTGTATGCTATTTTTTAAAAATTGTTGTTTAACTTATAATCTGTTCCTTAGATAGAATAATTTTATTTCTATTTAAAAATGCTAATTCTTATTTGTTCATCTAATCACACATATATGACTTGATTGAACTAATAAAATATCTCCCTTCATTGATTCCAAGCATGCTCATAAAGAGAATCATTATTTCATTTTCAAAGCATTTCTCGATGAAGATTTTGTTTCTGCTATGGTTGTCATGTTCCCACCCCATGTCCAAATGTCCTTTTACAAATCACACACATGCAACTTTTATTGTTATCAACTACTTAAAGATGTTCCTCTTACGAAACTCCCCAGGTGATGGCAAACTTTCACCCACCAGCAGACATTATCACGATATCTAGCAGCTCGTCTGAGGGAGACATTACAGGATCAAAAGCTAATGCTGGTCCTCCCTCACCTTCAGACTCTTCTTCTGTTATTTGGCCTGGCGTGTACCAAAGCAACGTTGCAGTCCTCGCAGAGAACATTGTGAGAGGTTGTGAAGACACTATTGAAGATGCTAAAAAGACATGCAAAGAACCCTTCCAAGTGGAAAACCATGACATCGAGATGGTGCAACAGGCAGTCCAAAAATTCCATACAACTTATTTTGTTCTTGATGCGTACTGCGACTTCCTTCGAGCAATGAAGTATGATGCATTGTATGGAATGGGAAATGGTACTAGGATTAAGGAAGACTTTCTAAAACTCCTAGCAGACATAAAGTAGATTGTAAATAGCTTGCTTAAGATAGCTACTTGTTTTTTTTGAGGTGTTGGGGATAATGGTTTTGCTTTTGACACAACACGACAACATCGACTTACGATTTTTTGTAAAGATGGGCAGCATGGCTTTCCTCTCGATATATAATGTATACAATGGCTGCTAATCATCTGACCCCTTCTTTTTTCCTAGCACAACAAAGTAGTTAAACCTTATATCTGGTGTTGGAAAATCTACTATGCAGTGGAAAGAATGTACAACTCCTTCCCCCCCCACTCTACTACTTTTTCCTTTGGTCCTTTCCATTGTACATATGCATCTACCAATATGGCAATTACCTCGATGTTTCTACGCGTTAATTTTTTGTCTTCTTCGCTTCATGTATCTTCAATCTATTCTAATTGAACTATACAGATGCATCTTTGAGCTATTGCAATCAAAACTATACATATTCCATGTATGCAACTGACTAAAAATTAGTATAGCTGAATGGTAAATTGCATAGAGAGTGTCTATTTTCCCTTTCCTTGCTCCACATAATGAGGTAGATGTTTGTAAAAAAAATGTGCATAACTGACTTTCCCCTAGCTGTGTTGCTACTTGCACCTGTTTCAATTTAGTTTGCTTGAATCTTTTTTTGACTGATCGACCTTATATACCAATAAGTTGATGTAGTTTGCTGGAAGGGTTGTTCTATTGACTTCTTCACACAATCGGCTTACATCCAATACATTTCTGCAGGATCCTCTCCTTGCCTTGCACCATGGCAAGCTTATTGACTCCAGATGCAATTAGATTGATGCATGGAGGAAATGTCACTTTGGAACCTCATGTCCAAGTCATAGCTATCTCAAGTTTTGGCTTCGAATATACACACATCAATCGATATAGGTTGGAAATCTCTGATGGTGTGCACAAGCACAAAGCATCATTACCAACTAAGTACAACTCCTTCATAGAATCCAATGTGCTTGCACCTAGCTCCATCGTGCAATTGAAAAGATACAGTTGTCCTCAAACAGGTAGCACACGGTATGTTTATGAACTAATTTCTATATCGCACAAGAATACGTGAGACCTACTCTCCTCTTAGATTTTGTTACTTATACTTTGTCTTGCTTTAAATATTAAGGTGGATTGTTATTGTCGACCTTGAAGTTGTGCACACAACACATGCTATTGTTGGGGAGCCAGTTTTCCTATGCACAGAAGACCTTCAACAACTTGGGCGCTCAACAGGAGAATCCTCTGGCTTGGCCACATCTTCAAAAAACCCTTGCCTTCCTGAAAGACTGCCTCCTCGACGTCTCCTATTTGGTGTCAACCCGATCCTGCCGAAGGAGGCACCATTGACAGTAACGCCTATCAAAAACTTGAATCCATTTCAGCCAAGGTGGACTGTTAAAGGTCGTGTAACTGTGAAATCTGAAATACGTAGCTACACCACACAGAAAGGAAGTGGCCATATCTTCACCTTTGATATCATAGATTGTGAAGGAACAGAGACACGTGTGACATGCTTCAATGAAGCAGCTCACACCCATTGTGATAAAATTATCGCAGGAGCTACATACACATTGTCTGGAGGCACGGTTCGCCCTGCTAATAGAGTCTATAACAAGCTTAATAGTGGGTTGGAAATTTCTCTTAACCCTGACTCAAGGGTTTCCCTCTGTGAAGATGATGATTCCATCCCTAAAGAGCAATTCTCTTTCACACCCCTCAATGCATTGATGAGCAAAAGCAACGGTTCGAATGTTGATGCAATTGGAATTGTCACTTGTGTACATCCATGCACCACCATCAGGAGAAGAGATGGGACAGAGGTCACACGATGGACTTTAACAATTATTGACATGTCCAACACAAATATAAATGTTACTTTATGGGGCTCGTCCACCGAAAAGGAGGGTGCACAGCTGCAAGAGAAATACCTCATGCGTGAATCTCCAGTTCTCGCAATTAGGAATGGTCATGTGTCCGAATTCAATGGAAAGGTGATCAGCACCTCATCCACTACAAGACTATCGATAGACCCTCAAATAGAAGAGTCAAAACGGATTAAAACATGGTTTAAAGAAAAAGATAGTACAATTCATGCTTTGTCTACTAGCTCCTTTCACATGCCCCCACCTACTAGAAGGCTTACGATCAATGCCATTCGTGAAGAGGCTCGAAATACAACACACCCTCTACAGTGCATGTTGGTGGCAACAACACGATTCATAAAAACTGACTCATTATGTTATCCAGCATGCCCTTCCCGCTCAAGTAACAAGCCTTGTAAGAAAAGACTATCACAGACAAATGATGGAAAGTGGTTTTGTGGAAAATGTAATGCAATAATTGACACCTGTGACTATAGATATATACTTCAAGTCAAGTTGCAAGACCACACAAATATAATATGGGCAATCGCATTCGACGAAGGGGAGACACAACTCATGGGCATGCCTGCAGACAAACTCTACAATCTACAATTTGATCAAGCTGCTGATAGAAATGTGGAGGAGGTGATTAAGAGTGTCTTGAACAAACATTATGTATTCACACTGCGTTGTAACCTTGAAATGTACAATGCAAAGGAACGCTTAAAAGCAACCATTTCCAGGGTCGAACAACTAGATTACATTGAAGAGAATAGCTTTTTGCTTAAAAATATCCAAGAAATGTGCAATGTAAAGGCTTCTCCCCCCATTGAACCCGATGTTGTACCAGAGTTGGTTGTACAACTCTAAGGATCACTGTAGCCATACTACATAGCCTAATATAGTTGCCACGCTCTCTTTACAAGTGTAGTATGACTATGGATGGTATGCTTCGCAAAAAAAAACTCATGTTGTAAAGAACTGTGTCAATTTATTTTTTATCTAAAAAACTACCATGTTAATGCCCTTAAATGGACACAAATATGTAAAATATTGTTTTCCTTTATTCAAAAAAAAATGCCCATGTTCATTTACAAGCTTACAGATGCACCTTTGTCCACTACCTCCAAATTTTGTTCTTTCTTGTATTGCAACATGCATTCGCGAACCAATGAGGAGTATCTTTACATTTTCATCTAATTTTTTGCTTTTCATAGCACGCATTTTGTATATCATGAACTACCAACAAAAGTACTTTGTCCAGTTCAGCTAAAATATTCCACCACTTCAACCATTTAAGATAATATATTGTGTTGGCCATACACTACCATAGTATACCCTCCTATCGGCGTAACCCTTGCGCCTTGCTAAGGTGCAAGCTAGTCAATACTATTGATATGAAGATCCTTAAGCTACCATTGACGAATAGTATGATGGTTGTGAAACAAATCTATGGTCGACACAACCACCCTAGCGGAAGGAACTATATGCCAAGGGCTTCGCCTTTTCATCAGATCAAAAGAAAATAGATACTTCAGACTATCATAAAGCAATTGACTTTTATATCTATATATACCCATTAACACCTCAAAATAGTGAAGGTAAGTTTGACAAATGGGATCCTTCTGATTCACATAAATGTTGGGTATCCAATCGCTAACGTCAAGGAACATACCATAATACTCCTGCAATTTGTTGTCGTCTCTCAACGGCATGTTCAACCCTGGAAGAATTCCACTCTTTTCAATTACTTTCAACTGTAGAAATGTAGGACAAATAAACGGAGGATTGAAAAGATGTGCTTCAAGTTTTTGACGTTCTTCCCTCTCCAGGTTCATTGCGCTTCCCAATGCAATAGAAGCCCCCAACGAGTGCCCTGCAAGCCAAATATTATCGTATCCATTCTTATAAAGGCTCGTTCTTAGGTATTGTAACCCCATTTCGACCCCGTGCATGGAGTCAAAGTGTCCAATGGTTACCTTCAAATCTTCGACCAGGATGTGTGAGATGTTCTTTGGTCGAAGAAGAGTACCTCTGAACGCAACTACTTGAGAGGGAGGCCCGCCCGGAACTGCTTTCGTTCTTCCACGCCACTGAAAAGCAGCCCCAAATATAGATTCGTCTTCTTCGTCTACAACAGTTTCCTCTATATCAAATTGAAGCAAGCAACACAATTCCTCAGCTTAGTTTTTGTTGGTTTCAAGCAGGTATACAGCACTCACTAGGCTTGCAGCGATGCATCTCCTGTGCACCGGGTCTTCCCTGCCATCACCCATTACATCATATCAATGTATATAACAGCAGTTGCATCCCAAGAGCCTTGTGGAATTATATAAATTCCTAAAATATAAATAATCAGGTGCTGATAGTAGGTGCTGATAGTAGAAGAGTATAATTACATAAGTTAATATTAATAACAGCTTGATCTATGATGGATTATTGAGTGTGATCTAAAAATGTTCAAAAGAAAAATATATACAGTTTAATCAAAAAGTACATTTACTCATACCAACTAGAATAAAATTAATCCAAAAATATACAAAAAGAAAAATATATACAGTTTAATCAAAAAGTGCATTTACTCATACCAACTAGAATAAAATCAATCCAAAAATATAAGTACTTCATTTAACATTGACAAGCGATATTTCTTTCAAGATTCAACCACATAATTTTATGAGTCAAACTTATTGACCCATGTTACGAGTCTAACTTATTGACCCATGTTTCATGAGTAGTGGTTCACAAGAACCCATCTCTCATGATAATGAAAGTCCACTTAACACTCATTGCATCTAGGTGATGCTCACTGAGGTGAAGCACTGGGACTTCCAGAGGTCACCCATCCTGGTACTACTCTAGCTCAAGTGCGCTTAACCACAAAGTTTTCCCAAGATTAACTGCACTTAACTGTTGTGCCTTATGAACCATTCATTATAGAACCCTTTTAACCCATCAATTGAGAAACAAGTAGATTATGAATAATTGTAGAAACCATAATAGATGACTCAATAGTACAATTGAGAAAACAGACAAACAAAGAAACATCATTCAAAACAAAGAGCAAAATCAAATTGCAGAGAAGCTGAATTTGAACAAGATAAAACATCTTACCTGTCGGGATTTGCAATATAAGCGACCTCTGTTACATCTATGCCATTCTTGTTAGCCATTGCACTTCTGATACTCAAAATGCTGAGACCAATTGCATTATCTACTTACTTTCGACTTGTAACTTAAATAGACAGCAAAATTGTCCATCTACAATGGATGTGCTTACAAAACATAGATTCCTCACGTCTAATATGAAATCTTATTTCACCAGAGAAATAAAGGCTAACTGGAACATTCCTTAGTCAAACCTGAGATAGCATATGATGTGTTCCCTGCCAATCATAGCAAAAAGAAGAAGATTCTCAATTGTTTCTCTTGAAGATAAGAAGCCCTGGGCGGCTCCAGTTTTACCAATAGATTTTTTTTGGTTTTAGAAATATGTTTTACAAAAAATTGAAAGTAGCAGAAATAGCTTGTCTACTTAATATTGAGCACGGAGTAGATTATTCAGACTGTTTGAAGTGAATCAGAACCGTCGGCGTCCACTGGTTATTTAAGGCCTTAGAATAACAGGAATCCCTTTTAGGCATTTTCGCGAGGCTGTTGAAAAAATTTCAGCGTAAATTTTAAGCACCTACATACGCATTACGTTATTGGAATTACGTCACCTTGTATTCTATTCTTTAAGAGAATATCTATAATGAACCGTTTCTCCTTATTTCTTTATGGAAAAAATGTGCTTTATGTTTTTTGGCCCCACCATTTTTATTCTTTGGTAACCTTTAAACTTTCCATAGATGACGAACTCGGCTTGAAAAATAATTTTAAGAGAAAAGGACTTAATAGATGGTGGAAGTCACATTTATATTTTTTTGAGATTTTTTTTAATTTAAAATATTTTTAGAAATATTAAATGTTATTTAATGTCAAAATTAATTTTAGCATTTGTATAGGATACTTGTATTTAATTAAATAAGATTTTTTTGAATTATAAGTGTATATTCAAATTATATTATTCTTATTGACAAGTTTCTACTTTCTTTATTTATGAGAGGTGATGATATTTTATAAAGATATTATTTTTGCTCTTTTTCTAATACCCTTCTTAAGCCACATTATGGATGCTCAATTTCTGTACTCTATCCTAGCTTTAATGCTGTGATAAAATTTCACTTGAACAAACAAAGAGTCAAACTTATGATTATCCATTCACTACTAGGGTGTTATACCACTAAGTTATTGTCCCTACTTGATGACCAATCCCTTTACACTTTAGGTGAATCGTTTGCTTATTTTCTCACTCTAATGTATATATCATTTCAATAAAACCCTCCATTTAACATTTCCAAACCAAATTTACAAGTGAATTTAATTACTTTTGTCTTATAAACTACAAGCATAAGATAAAAGACGTGGACCTTGTATATATAATGATGTGGATATATTATTTATATGAAAAAAATAAATATTCCCTCTACTTTTTATAAATCAAACATTAACTGCCAAATATATAGTGTATCTATATTGACAATGGAAACCTCTTAGATAATATCTCTTAGAGATCAAACTAAGGAACACATCACTCAATGTTGAATTTTCCTTACTATTTATTAATTTGTATTTTTTTTCAATGTATGTTGTAGTTATTTTTTTATAGGGTTGATTATGAGTTATTCTTTATTTCTATAAGTTATACATAATGGGAAAAAAATATTAATTCTCTCTTAAGTCATTTTCTTAATTTAACATGTCTTACTAATACTTGTTTTAGTTAAGTCATTTTCTTAATTTAATATATTTTTCTATTAGTTGTTTTAGTTAATATATTTAAATTAATAAAAAATAAAATCATAAATTTTATTAGAACTTATTATAGTATTTTTAAATTATATCTTTTATATGTAATAAATTTAAAAGAGTTTAGTATTATAAGTTATTTTTAAGAAATAATATATTAAGGGAATTGGCTTAACAAAGTTGATTA
The DNA here is from genome assembly GCA_007258455.2 of Sequoia sempervirens. Classification (NCBI taxonomy): domain Eukaryota; kingdom Viridiplantae; phylum Streptophyta; class Pinopsida; order Cupressales; family Cupressaceae; genus Sequoia; species Sequoia sempervirens. Next base: position 79,908,106 of record VDFB02000017.1, read on the forward strand.
TCTACTAGCCAACAATACCATAACATAAGCTCATCAATTTTTAACATTTTTATCCTTTGATTGTATGGAGCTCCTATATGGGATAAAATACTTGCAATACATTGGTTAGATCATAGCTTGCTTTCAAATTTGATTATGCTTCATGAGATATGTTAATATAATGTCTTTAATTGGCTATCAAAAAAGACAAAGCTCAACACAATTACACTAATTTATATTATATTTTCCTCTTCCAAGTTATATGTATTCAAAACATTGAATTAATTTTAGTCTAGATGGTTTGGTGCCAATTTTTTTAATAGGTAAAGTCATACTATTTTCTACTTAATCATAATCACTTACCCTTCTCCTTTATTTATTTTACTTTTTTTTGAAGATTATTTTTAAAAGAAAGATAATAGTGAAAAAATTCATAAAAATGCATGTAAAATATGATCTATAAAATTTCAAAAAATAAACATAAAATATTATACCATACTAATAGTGTTTACATTAGGAAAATAATTTTACATTAAAAAATTAACTTTAAAATCTCAAAAGAAATATATTTATACTACCTATTTTGTTATAATAGATAAATAAGTTGAGGTTTTCATAAGAGAAGGTTTGTCAGAAGTCTAGAGAATTCTTAGCTCTATAAACACATATAAAATCACATTATTTTCCTCTCCATCCTAAGCATAGATATCTATGAGATAAAAAACAAGAAAAAATAAATTATGGTAGAATGCCACTTTCAAAAATGATACCCAAATACTTGTTTACAAGCTCATGGTCTCTAGTGAAGGCTGTAAAGTCACAATAATCTCATATATTCACTGCAAGAATTCAAATAACTAATTTTAATGTTATTTGGGATGTCCTACTTTCTCCGGATATTTGATATCTTTTCTTGACACATTTCTCTAATTTTATGACATTTTATGAAACCATCATTAAGGAGTTACAAATTACATGTGAGATAATCCATTATTAACATCTATATTTTAATAATTGGGAAATGAAATGCTACATTTGTATATGGATATGTGCTATAGAAAACATGATTTTAGTATGCATTTTCGAGGATATTCCACTAAGCTATTTTTAGATAGTTATGAGTTATGTTTAACAAAACGAAGATTATTACATGAATTGAGTGTCATAAAAAGAGTAATTATTTATTAATAAGTTATAATATTGAAAAATAATAGCCCACACATTTATTTCCACATCTCATGTTGAGAAAATTATGTATATATTCGGTGTTGAAATAGAAATTAAAAGACCTATAAGAGCAAGATAATGAGTCTATTTTTCATGGAACTATTTGGACTAGGGAAAATCCTTATAGAAATGGTACTTGTTTTGTAAAAATATTATCCATTTAAGAAAAGGATCTTGAGCCAAAACTCTTATCTATATGAAATGGTTCCCATTTTTTAAAAAATTAATAGGCATTTGAGAAAGAATTAGGTACCCATTTTACTATATGCATGCATTTCGAAATGAAATATATATATATATATATATATATATATATATATATATATATTTGGTACATAAACATAGTTTCTATTGTTATAAAAAATGTCAACTTTACCTTGTTTTGCCACGGCGTTCATAGCAATCTGCACAAGACCCCCGTACAGACATTGCTTATATGCATAAATCCGAGACACGGCTAACTCAAAACCTCCCACCATAGCTGTGAAGATTAACCATACTATAAACTTACCAAAAACCTAGACACAAGCCATATATTTCGACAACATCACAAAGCATCAAAAAGGACCCATGCATCACTTCATAGACAAGAACCAAAACACAAAACACGGACATCAGATCCTTCATTCGGATTCCACCCCTTCCTTCCTTGAGTACTCACGGAGATATCCCTTCCAGTCCACCACGAGCAACACTATACCAGAGGTCTTCATGGCGTTTCACGAAAACAATGCGAACACAATTCAGGAACCCACCATCGTTAGCAGAAAGTAGAACCAACGACCAAAAGGAAACTAAGCACCATACCACCATTAGTCTATCTCCACACCCTCTGCTAGAAGATACTCACGAAAACGGCATCTCCAATCAACCTCGTTTGCCAACTCCAGATACAGATGATGCTTCAGAAAAATAACACCACACTAGGCCCGAGGTCTGTGCTCCTTCAAAGCCTCCCCTTTAATGTCAGACAAGAAAGGATAACGCTTCCCTGGGCACCCAAAATAAATACCCTATTCACATCCCTTGGCTGAGTTAGGCCAACACCAGGCTCCGCAATTATTAGCACATCCTCCAACCCACCAAGTAAATCTCCCACTATCAACTTTCGGACCATAAGCAGAATCATCGCCTTGGGCACGTCCAAATCCAAAAGAGAGGCGACGAGATTCGACATAATGTCTGCATTCGTCTGGAACATCTTCGATGAGACCATGAATTCCCGCCCCAGGATCAGTTGTGCGGCCTCGATCACTAGCGGGTACCAATCACTAAATACAAACCTCAACCTACTGGAGGATATGTTTCCTAGAAAATCCCAGAGCCTACGAGAAGCCGTTAATCTCACAGGCGTTTGCATACTTCCAATGCAGCTGAACACAATAACAAAGCCAACTAATGGGAATTTATCAACTAAAAATGCCCATGAAATAGATATATTTTAAAAATGGGTAACAATTTTTATTTATACCATATGTCTATTACCTTTTAGAATGGTTACTTAGTTTCAAGTGAGTAGGTTTTTCAGAAATTTTCAAATTTGAAGTTCATTATTTTGAATTTCTAGGGCTCAGAAGCTCAACCCTCAACCTGGGCCTACTAGTGCAATTTCATCTTAACATTAAGAGAGCAATTGAATTTATCAATATGAATAACAACTATTTTTAAGAATTTATGGTCCAAATTAAAATTCATTATAGATCGCAATTTTTAGTTTTTATATAGATTTTCATTTACTATTAAGTATATTTTCCTATTATTTTTAAATAAAGAGACTCATGACCTTGAAATAACATAGATTGTTATTTCTTAATAACTTTTAGTTTTGATTTTTTTTTTCAAAAAACTCACGTTAAATCAATTTAGACATCTTTCCCTACATGATAAAAAATAAAATTGGCCATACATAATGATTTTTTTTTAAAACATTGATTGGGTTCAATGAAAATTAATAAAAAAATTATTTATTAAAATAAAATTAAAAATATCCTAATCAAATATCACCATCATATGCATCATTTCACAAAATAAATTGGACAAATAATTTTATTTATGTAAAATTATGATATACATGCACATACATGTTTTGGCCCAAAACATATGATTTAATAAAAGACACTCTTTTATGTCTTATTAAGAAACAACTTTTTTCATTTTGACATTAAAATGAATTGAATATTTGAAAACTAGAAAAAAGAATTTCCAACAATCATATTTTTACACTATGTTAATAGTATATGTCTAAATGCTTCAAATTATCACTCTAGCTATGACAAACTTTGATTTTTAGGAAAAATGATTTAAATTTTTGACAAAAAATTGGACCAACTTCTTGTACTATAGAAAGGAGATAGACTATTCTTTAATTTCAAATTATTGGTAACTTATATGAGAGAACTAGAGATGACTCATAACAAAGAATGTTCAGGAGATGTAAGAGATGATGTATTATTGATTTATTGTTGTACATTAAAATATTTATGGATTTAGATATTTTACATGGTTGGAAGTTGAATGGATTTAGATATTTTACATGGTTGAAAGTTGAATTTTATATGTGAAGTTCTATTGAAATTTCCATTTGATCCTATGAGAGTTGTTGCATGCTAATTTATTGAAACACGTTATTTGTGAACAAATCTCTTTGAAAATATACTATGAAATATGGTATTATAGTTTTTCATTTATTGCTTAGAGAATGAAAGTGTTCAATTGAATGGTTTTTGCACGGAAAACTTTCTGTAAATTTTTTAAAAAGTTGAGTAATGAAATAAGAAAATGTAAGACGGGAAATGAATACCTTTCAGCTTTCCAAGTTTTGGTTAGAATAGTGAGGCCCAAACCAGACGGTCAGCCCTCCAAAAATTCTCGAAGGCCTCCTACGCGGAGAAGGCCAACGAGGGGGTTTGAAAACAGTTTTCAACCAACAATTGACGGGCCTCGGCTATAACCTCACTAGCTGCGTCATTGCCCCAACCGCAAAGATAAAGCTACTCATTCCACTTCCTCTCCACTTTATTCTCTCTTCTCAGCCTCTGGCTCATTGTTTTGATAAAGGGTAAGCGGGTTTCTGGGGACTGAAACCACAAAGATTACAATAATAAAGATGGAAATAAAATTCCAACAAGAAACACCGGTGCACAAAAGGAAAAAGACCAAAACATGCTTGTAGCCAACACCTCTAGCTCATTGTTTCTTCCATGTGGGATTAGTTAACTATATTTTTACGCATGTGGGATTGATTAACTACATATTCATTCTCATTTTTCCAATTGCTTCAAATGAAACCATGTTAAGCGCTGCACTTTTCTGTTAGATTGTATTGCATGCCGTGAGCTCTAGTCGCTTTTTAAGAACATACAAGATTATCTAATTCTCGTTAATTTTTTCCCTTCCTTCCTTCACCCTTAAATAATAGATTATTTTTGCGTACAATTCGTGCCATGGGAAATCCTTTCTCATTGATTACACATCGAACTCATATTGGATGTAACATTCTCATCGCCATGAAATACGAGGGATTCATATTGGGTGTAACATTCTCATCGCCATGAAATATAAGGGATTCATTAGTTCCTCACTTTGCTTTTAAACTTGTTCTTAGTTCTTTGTTGTAAATGCATATTTTATCTGATATATTGAATTTCCTTTGGCATATTTTATAACGATATATTGATTTCCTTTGCATCCAAGGTGTTCCATTTGGAGTCTAAGATGATGTTCCTTATGTTTATGTCCTCGGGCAATGTTTTGACGAGTTTCAACATAATTGTAAAGTGATAACTTTTTGATTTTATGATAGCTATGAAAAGCATGTTTGTTATTCCTGTAAGGAAATCAAATTAGCATTGAATGAAGATTCAAGCATATTATGCTAGAAGCTCACTTAGCCTTTAAATTTTCAATAAATTTTAGGCTTGCATAAAAGAGCATTAGAAGAAGCCACACAAGTTTTTTATTGTCATTATTCTTTTGGAAAGTCAAAGATTTAAAGACTTGCATAAAAGAGCATTAGAAGAAGCTACATAGTAGTATTGTCTCGCTATCCTTCTTCTCATTATTCTTTGGAAAAGTATCAAAATTCTGAAATTTTGAAGCATAAGGAGATTGATAAAGTGTATTTCTTGATAGTAACCTTATTAAGCATCCTGTAATCAATGCATAACCTCAAGGTCCCATCCTTATTTTTCACAAATATAACAGGAGCTCCCCATGGCAACACACTTGGCCTAATGAAACCCTATTTCAACAACTCCTCCAATTGGTCCTTCAATTCATATAACTCTATGGTGTTCATCCTATATGGTGCTTTAGACTGAGGTTCCACTCTAGGTAGCAAGTCTATAGAAAATTCAAATACACGCTTAGGCTGTAGCTCATTCAACTCGTCAGGAAAAACATCCTGAAATTCTTTTAGAATGGGATGATCATCGACTAATGAATCTGTCTCCTCAAGATCCCTGAATTTTATTGCATATATGGTGCATCCTTTTCAGCTTTCCTTCTTTAATTGCATGGTGGAGTGTTAGCCTCCGGGGAGTCCAAAAGAACATAGCATAAAGTAACGAATTAACTGAATAATTTTTTTTAAAGTCATTCGATTACACAAACATTCTAAGGATTCCAAGATGATGTTACTTAAACATTTACAAATAAGATCATCACGTGCGTCATAATATCAAATTCATAAAACATAATAACATATCACATTCATGAATGATCCAATTTCATAAGCTTAATAAGGTCAAGTTACATAACCAGATTACATCAACTGAGATTATAATAATTCTCAAATCATCATAATGTCATTACATAAGTTCTCTTATAGTCAACAAGAGAATGTACAATAAGGATAAAGATTATATATATCACGTTGTCAACTTCGTTCACAAGTACACTCAACGTCCAACATCACAAACACTGAAGGATCAAGAACCTGCTCCACGAACAAAGTTATCCAAGTAGAAAAATCTGTAAGAGGACCCAATGAAGGAAATAGCACGGTTTCCTCCCAACCGCGTGGAACCCGAAGGTCCACTCCCTCTGTGCTAGGAGATAATGATAGGTCCACAAAACAAGCAAACAACAAAGAATAGACATTACACTACATGGCTAACAAATACATAACGACATGACCACATCAAGCCATAGTAATCACAACATATGCTTCTAGAGATGACCACAATATAATAGTTAACTCTACACAAGAGACTACAAACATGTTTCAGGACAAAGTGTCATCACATAGTTGTTCTAGGTTACCCTGGTGAATCTTCCTAGACTATCAGCCCTCATCCAGAGTTACCCTGGCAGTCTCTACCAATTCCCAACCCCTAGATAAACTCATGTGGAGTTGGCTTACCTTTAAGGACGACTAAGCCATTCTAGGCCTTCTCAACCTACCCTTAATCTATACAAGCATTAAGGCACTAGGTGAGGCATTCATTTATCTGAATTTAATTAATGAATCCCAAGTACATTTATTAAGATTTCCACTGAATTAATAACTTCCAATAGGTTACCTTGGCCACCACTTTGGGTTCCGGCCCCTAACGAAATCCACTCTTCCTTTTGCAAAATCCTAACATATAAGATAGTCAACATGCACAAATCATAATAGGGTATGATCTCATTTCTTCCAAGACATAAAACATCATATTTTCTTTCACCCCAAAGGTATCATAAACAACATGCATGTCCTGACCATAACAAATCCTATACCAGAATTGCAAAACTCCATTAAATCAACAATTATTTTAAAGAACATATAGGTCTCAAGAAGTCATATGTACCAAAATACCTATCACTCCTTCATATTTAAACATTGTCAAGAAAAATCATCATTCACTCCAAAGATATTTAATCAACATCTCTCAAAGACATTTATTTTTACACCAATTGTAGTCTTAGCTTTTAAAACAAATCAAATAACGTTTTTAATAGCTAATCCAAAACTATAATTATAATTGTTTTCAATCATACCTTAAATACTCTTTCTATGCATAACTTATCTATTTCTTTTCATAATTCAAAACAATCTTTCATTTTGTTAACTTCAAACAATTAATTTCCACTAAAGCTTTCCTTAACTCAGAATCAACAATAAAAGAACAGTTTAAAGTAATGATCCATTATTTCACAATTAATAAGCCATTTTTTAAAAAATAAACAAAATCCTAAATATTGGCTATTCATTCAGAAGAATAACACGACTATCCATCACATGCTACCATTAAATCTTCTTGAGCTAAACATTATAATAGATAAATCATTTACATAATTAAATGTCTTATTGTTTTTTAAAAATAAATCTATATTTATTCTTTATTAAGAACATTATAAATTTATTACATTTACCAATCATCTATATATAAGCAAATCAAACCTAGTACATATTATAACTTTAAGTTATAAAATTAAAGCTTAACAAATTTTATTTTCTATAAATATAACAAAACTAATTGATTACAAAGCCGTTTGCATAATACTTAGCCAAATCAGGTCATAGCTAACGAAATAGAATTAGAAGGGTAAGTCAAGTGACACAGAGATCCACACTTATATTCCAACTACAGTTTGTGGCAGTGACTCCATTAGCTCAGAGTCCCAATACACACGAAGTCTCGATAGTGAAAGAGGTGTTGGTGTATGCATAGTATTTAATAATGAGGGCCAAATTTTACAACTACTAAACTCCCAGTTCACAAGGGTTTCCATCACAAAAATATGGCATGCAATAAGGAGATAGCTTGAAATGTAAGAAGCTCAAGTGGCGCACGGACTGGGGATTAAACTACCAATCAACAGCCACAAGGATCGACAACTGATACTAGAGAATTACAACACTCACACACACCTTGCATGGCACCCATAGAAGGACAAAAGATATTTATATTCTAAACAACATTTAAATGTGGTAGTTACAGGCTGCGTATAAGAAATCTTATACCTATTGGGAAACTCATAAAGAATAGTGACAGCATGGACAAAGAGGAAGTTAACCCATGGACTTCATAGCCCTATTTGGCCAATGCCTTCAATAGTAAGGGTCAATAATCAAAGAGACAGTTCTATCATGTAGATAAACTTAATATATCAACGGATGAATAACAAGCAAATATATTAGAATAAGATAAGTAATTGTATAGTGCTATAAGGAAAGTGCACAACACATACTAGATGCTGCTTATGTAGACCAAGTATGAAGGAATAGCGTATAGTATAGAATTTTGAAATACAACGTATAGACTTATATAGTTTTGGAAAAGAAATTTAAGTAATGAGCCTAAGGTTTATAGGCATCACATGCATAAGGCGCGTAGAAGTGAAGGTCTAAGGTTAAAACAACAGATTCAACACATAAGGATATATATAAAGGTCGAACTACTAAATGACGTCTTTAGGGAAAACATGGGAGCCAAGCTTCCTCCAAGATTGAGATGGATACAGTTGTAAATCGAAAAAAATCCATTTTCTTTCAGTTCAAAGGAAATATTAGGGATGGATAAAAGAGAAGTAAATGATGGCATTTTTGAATTCCATCATTCACTTTCAAACACAATTTCAATAGCAAGCATGCAATGAAAAATTGTGGTCATTCACTGCCATGCAAGGGAGAATATACCATGCATGAAGACACCCATTTAGCATAACTAATTTGGCTAAAAATGCTTCCTAACGACAACCATAACTATTCCATTTTTGTCAAAAAAATTCTAAATATGATTCTACAGGATTCAAGAGAGGAAGGTGAATATCAGGGATTAGCAACTGTTACAAGTATAATATATGGAAAATTTCCATGCCGGTCGATTAACAATTAATCTCATTGATTGATTCAGTATAGAGCATGTATGGAGATAATAGTGATAAAAAAAACATATTTAGCTATAGGGAAACGCATGCCAAGTCTAATATACACACAGAATGGTTCATCATCGACACCCACATAATCAAAAGATATATAGTGTTTACATAATTCACATATTCTAACGTGTGTGCAATTTGTAAGGCTTTTCTCCTTTTGCAAAATGGAGATCTGAAGCTCAACATACAGACTCCAATTTATATGGAACGTCATCCATAACGTTACATTTTCAAATATTACAATGCCTACAGAAGCACTAGCTGAATGGAAAACTCTACATTTCATTCTATAGTTCATTTAATCCACACCATAAAAGCTTGGAAGTTAATCTTTATCCTAGATTTCCAGATGGAGAATAAGAGGAGCTTGATAAAACAATTCAGAGTTTTCAATTATATGATTCTAGACTTCAGGAAATCAAAAGAATTTCTTAAAACAAACAAATGTTTTCAGATAGATACGCGTGCACAAGGGATTTCAAAAGAATTGAAAATTAGATCTCAAGACAAATTAAACGAGGAAAAATATAATGTCTTCCAGGCAGAGACAGAGAATACAATACCGTAGATTACAATAAACGTTTTTCATTAATTTTAGAAAACTCATTCTAACTGTTTCTTTGTGCATGTGCACGTTTAGCTTGGTAATACTTTTCCACAAGCAGTATATTCATTTTTTTTTAATGCAAACTAATTTCAAGCTTAACTTTCAAAGATTATCAAATAAGAATTTTCCAAAACAAATAAGAAAACCTGATTTATAATCTTGAATCCAACGAAGATTGAAGCAAGAACTAGAAATCTGTAATCCACTATTTTCCCAAAAGCACCAGTTCTTCGAATCTTGTTGTTTCCAAACTTTTACCAAAACAACTGCCGTGCAAATTCTTCCAAAAAATTGCCGTAAAAACTTCTCAGAAGAATTGTCGTGAATGAAATTGCAACCCACAAAAGCTTATTAATTCAATTAATTACCTCAAGTACAACTTAACTAATTGTAATCATGCATTCCAAAAAATTACTCAATCAGTTATAATCATTAAATATCTAAGATATTATCCCTCAACTCATGTTTTCAGATATTTTAACTTATTGAAAATAAACTCTTTTAAATTGTCTGCTTTTCACATAACTCTTATTTGCACAAATAATTCAACAATTATATACATAAATAATTACCTTTCCACAAGATTAACATTCACCTTTAAAATATATAACTTGTTTAATTTAATATAATAAACCAAACCATAGTCAACTATTTAATTTGACATCTCAATAATATCACATTTAATCAAATAAATTAACAAATGCATCATTTAACTAAATTAAACAGTAATTAATTTCCAATTAAAATAACACAAACAAAATAGACACGACAAGACAAAGCAACAAACAACAACAGGTGACAAATGGATACTCGGTCAATAAAGAATGATGGCTAAACGAGGACCTGACACTATCTCCAAATCAACGTAATTTCATTGGATTAGAGTATGCTCAAACCCGAAAAGCAGGCAGAGTCGATACCTGATACCTGTATTTGCATAAAACATCACTTGTTAAACATATTATCATATATCAGAAAACACACCGTGAAGAAGAATCGTAGTGTAACAGGGTACTCACAAGTGAGTAGAGATACACTGTCTTCTTCACCAGGGCTGACAAGCATCATTATATCATAAACATCAATCCCATCATGATAACCACATTAAAACTCAGAAACAACATATCCATAACACATACGCGTCTATCATAATGTCTTCATACGAACTTAACCAGATAATCTCGATATTCAATGAATTATCCACAGAGTTTAACAACTAACATAGCATCAATGTCATAACTAGAAGAAATACAATATAGTATCCAAAATAGCTAGATGACTAGCAAACGAACACAAGCAAACTGATACACATAGTAGCAACTGAAGGGGTACTATACTATGAACCTCAATTCAAACCTGAGTCATGGTACAAATATAATGAATTTTGTGAATACCATAGGGTCAAAGGTCAATTCAAACTCTTGATTGTATAAAATTGAAAAATATTATTCAGGATCTTATAGACCAAGGTGATATTACTATCAAAGATCATCCCAATTCATCCAATAATGATCTAAATATATAGATAGATGTATGGATTAAAATCCTTAAGCTCCCTTCAGGTGGTCATGGTTTATTTTTGCATCAGGCTCGGCCTGCGCCTCGTGTTTGAATATCTCCTAGCCCCTTTTGAAGTTCCTTCACCCGCTTGCTCCACATGTCTGTTGTGTGCTCCTTGGAAGGTTTTCTTCCCTTGCTTCTATATCAAGCCTTGCCCATTTTCCATGTATTAGTAGTGCGGGCCTTTGAGAGCCCTCTCTCCTTTGCTCTTCCTCTGAGCTCCACATGTGTGCCACATTGCATCAATCCACGAGAAACCTTTTGGTAGACCCCACAGTCAGTGCTTGAAACAAAGACTTCTCCACATGTCTTCTCTGTGGGGAATTTTATCGCAAGGAAGGCATGCATGAATATGAAGCCCCACCGTTGTGCCATGTTTCCTAACCAAATTTGCAAGAGTGCAACATGTGTCTTCATGGGAATTTCCTGCTTCCACACTAGGACCATAGTCATCATTTACAAAGGGGCATATCTTGTTCGAAGATGACTGCATACTATGTTTCAAAATCTTTTCTATTGTAACGGCCTTGGGGAATCATTGCGATAGACATCATTGCTTGTGCTTGGAATATTTTCAGTTACTAGCTCTCTGGCGGTGGGTGATCTATATATATGACTTCGGCTCTTAGAAAAAGGGTTCAAAAATAACAGAAAGAAGTGAAAAGACTATAGGCTTTTTGTAGTGTTTTTAATTATTGTATTAAGATTAATAGACTGTGCCATACTATTCTACCTCTCTGTTTCTTAATTAATGAAAAAGACATTATATTGTGTTATTATTGTACTGAGTAGTTTATTTGCATAACTTCTATAATTTCAATATAAGTTTACTAATTCAAACCATGTCTTGAACTCTTCTTTTCAGTGAATATATATGGAAGTTATCTTATGTTATTTAATAAACTACTTGGGTTTTTCATCTATACTTTATGTTATTTCTGGACATGTAGATTGTTGAACGAGCCCTTAAATCTCATTTGAAAGGAAGATTTACTGTTCCCATACTTAAATCTTGGCACATCGCCTTAGATTAAAATTTATTTTTTATATTTGCTTCATTTTCCCATTCTAAACCTCCAAAATACAGGAGCCGACTTCTTTAAAAACCCAGAGGTTACTCAGTTTAGCGCAATTGGTCCCCCCATTAACTAAGTTTCCCATAAGGCTATTTGCCTAACATTTTAGGCATCAAGAGTTCTTTTTCTGGCACGCCTGGTGGGACTTTATTTTAATGTATCTAATTCGAAAGTGGGTTTATAAGCCATATTCCTGTTACTAGATCCCAAACAACGAATAACCCTGGCCTGCTTGTGTCACTACTGGTAACAGTATGAACAAGAACCTGTCCAGTGAATGTCCTGACCCCTCCACCAACCATGTTTCCAATTTCTAACAAAAATTATGTGGCATGGGATGTGGGAATCCCTCTCATAGCACCAGTAGCACCTACCATTTGGGCTCCTATCCCAACCTCTGCTTTGAAAGTTGTACCAAAATTCACCGGGGAAGGCTCAAAAACACCATCTGAACATCTGCAAGATGTGGTAGATGTATTTTTGGTGCATGGTGTAATCGATCAGAATTTAGCATTGAGATTGCTTGCATTCTCTTTCAAAGGCAAGGCACTTGATTGGTACCGCACTTTGGGAGCCAATACTATCGGTACATGGGATCAGCTCGAAGATCCTTTCTACGAGCAGTTTTCAAATAATGGAGATCGGTCTTCGCTATTTTAGCAGCTGGCGACCATAAAGCGGGCCCCTCAGGAGGCCATGACCTACGTTAATGCCCGGTTTCATATGAATTGGAAAATGATACAACTTGCAATCCATCCTTTTGTAGATTTGGAATTCATGTTCTATCTGAAGTCTCTCAACGCTGACATTTCGGTGATGATCTAATCCCTTGGTGGGAACACTTTTCCAAATACATATAACATTGCTGTTAAGGAAGAGAATAATTTTATCGATGTTGGAAAGTTACTGCCTCGACCCGCTATGCCTAAATTTGCAGAGTTGTTGATTCCTGCCCAGGAGATAGCTTCTACCAGTGCATCTACTCCTCCCTAATCTATGTACGCATATCTAAGTGCATCACAAAACACTGCTTCTATGTCTAATTCTTCAAAAGATGAGATGAGCGATGTCAAGGAGTTGTTGCAAAACATCTCAAACAAATTAACTACCATTAAGTGAAACCAGTCCATGCCTCTGAAGCTAGCTTACCAAAGTTATCAAGGTAGAAGATCTTCCTACCAATAGAACCAGTTCCAAGGAGGCTCATGCACGAATTTGTAGACTCAAACAAATAGTCAGATAGTGCCGATACCAACTCCGCTACAAAATGTTCACCCAAGTTCGAACAAAGAGTAGGTAGTGGGGTAAAATAATCTCGTTGATGATATCAATCCTTGGTGCTTCCCCTACAACGAAGCACATATGCCCCAAAATTGTTCACATGGAAATCTACAACAAAGAGTGGCAGAACAACATAGTCAAGGCATGGTGACAAATTCAGGAGGTTATGTATATGCCTCTCCACAAATGGAAAATGTGGTACTCACCACACAAATGTAAGGGATGTCCTTGGAGCATGAAACATATATAGCTTCCGACCACACACTCTTCTCATGGATGGAAGAAGAAGAGGCGTTGTTCACAAATGATGCATCCACATCAAAGGCCCCACAAGTACAATCAAATTATAACACTCGCTCAAAGAGGAGATTCATGGGATAACCGGTTGTCCTGCAACCCAAGAGTGTTCCCGACCAAGCTCCTAGTGCCTCCGCAATTTTACAAAAATTTCAGCCACAAAAGGAGATTGTTATAACAAGGGCTAAGGAACAAAAGTCTTTGAATCCACCACCATTCAATGTGGTGGAACAATTGAAGAAATCCTCTACTAATGTATCTCTTTGGGATATCTTAGCTATTCTAGAGCAGAATTCATTGCTACAGAAAACCCTACTCGAAGATACAAGCATAGAGCCAGTAGGACAACCCCCCAAAGGAAAGGCCATGATCCATTACCTCAGGCCAAAGTTCCCACAAACAATGGAAAGGAAGATTCTACTGAAAGTAAAGGTAAGCCTAAACTGAAACCCTTCTTCTTGACTCTCATTGTGGGTAAGAAGTTTTTGCACAATTCTATGATTGACTCTGGTGCTAGCACCATAGTCATGCCCAAGCAGATAGCTGAAGCCTTAGGACTTAGCTATGAACCTTTAAACAAAGGGGTTATGCAGCTTGGCGGGAACAAGGTCAAAACTGTAGGTGTCATTAAGAACCTCTCCTTGCCTCTATTCTCCTACCCTAGTATCACAATTCCACAAGATGCTGTGATCATAAACGTCCCTCCCATGTTCGGTCTTTTCTTATCCTAGGAGTTCACTTCCAAGATAGGCAGATATCTTTCCTTGGATTGGTCACACTTAATCCTCATGACCAAGCATGGAGCTAAAATGAAGATAGTGTCTGAACCTTTGCATTCAAAACATGTAGCAGATGAAGCCATGATCAACTTTGAGGCCACTCATACCTCTATCACTAAAGATGAAATGTATTGTATTGAGCTACTAGAGGATGAGAAAGTAACCAGAGATCGAATTAGCGAAGAAGAGGTCTCTTGAGAGAATTCATAGACAATGATCCTTTCGAAAATTATCATGCCACCGGATTGGGAACCTATGTCATCTATGATGAAGATCAAGTGATTCTGAAGGTCATGAAGGAACCCGAGGCTAGTCAAGCCTCAGTGTTGTGGATGCTGAATTTTGATGGAGCAAGATGCAAAGTTGGTGCAGGAGCTGGGCTATGTTTGACGTCCCCATCCAATGAAAAGACCCTCAGGTCAAGTCTTTTTACTTTCATTTTTCCTATTCGAACAATGAAGCTGAATATGAAGGGCTAGTGAAAGGTCTAAGTCTTGTGAAGTGGATGGGCGTTAAACAAATAATGGTGTTCGAAGACTTTGAGCTAGTAGTCAATCAAGTTCGAGGGCTCTCTGGAGCAAAGAATGTCTACATGAGATCTTATAGGCATAGATTCTGAGACTTGACTGAAAGCTTTCAAGCCTTCAATATCCAAATGGTCCCTAGAGAGCATAATGCAGCTACAGATCACATGACAGTAATAGGATCTCAATTTGTCCCTACTTCCAACCTAATTCATAACGTACACTTTGTGCGAGTGATTTTTTGACCGATAATTCCAGATAATGACCAGAATTGGCAAGTGTTTGAAAGTGATGAACACATTACCTCATTCATTCAACACTCTAGAGAGTTTGTGGATCAGCTCCAAGTGAAAATCGCAGAAGCCTATGAAGGGAAAATTATTTAGCTGAGGTCCAACAAGCTTCCAAAAGGACTAATCACTCTCAAAAACTTATTTGATTGTGATGATGCAAGGAATGAAAAGAGGAAGTTTGTAGTAGAAAAAAATGACTATGTAGATCTTCAGGTCAGGGATGGAAGGAAGCTCAAGGTCAGAAAATATGTTCTGCAACATGATAAAGAAAGGCTCATCCTTTTTTGTGAAAAATATGGAGTAGTAGCTTGGTCGTATGATGACCTCAAGGGATATGATCTTGAAATCATCCAGCATACTATAGAACTGACGGAAGGAGCAAAGCCCGTCCACTAGAAGCAGAGACCAGTGAATCCAAAGATTGAGGCATTGATGGCACAAGAGTTGACAAAGCTAATTCACCCCCATATTGTTTTCTCAATCAAGCATAGCACATGGGTGTCCAACCTGGTTCCTTTCCGAAAAAGAATGGAGACATATGCCTGTGTGTTGATTTCTGAGATCTGAACAGAGCATCCTTGAAGCACCACTATCCCTTGCCTTCCATGGAGTCTATCTTGCAAACGGTGGCCAGCTCAGAAATATTTTCTCTGCTAGACGACTTCTCCGATTATAACCAGATCTGGGTAAAAGAGGAGGATCGACACAAAACAACGTTCACTACCAAGTGGGGGACGTTTTCCTATGCCAAAATTCCCTTGAGTCTCTCAAATGCAAGAGCTACCTTCCAGCGGACAATGGATATTCTTGGATGATCTAACGGTATTCCCTAAGTCTAAAGATGATCATTTTGATCATCTAGAAATGGTTTTTAAAAAATTCTAGGCGTTCAGGATATCCCTGAACCCAAAAAAATGTTTTTTCGAAGTGTCACAAGGAAAATTATTGGGACACGTGGTGTCCAAAGATGGAATTGCAATTGACTAGGAGTGGGTGAAGGCAATCAAGGAGCTTCCCCTACCAATCAACAAGAAGGGAGTTCAGTCCTTCCTAGGAAAGGTAAATTTCATAAGCAAATTCATTTATGATTTTGCAGGATTAATTAGACCTATTACCCTGATGCTCAAGAAGAATCAATTGTTCAAATGGACAAAAGAGGCTAGAGAAGCCTTTGAGAAGGTTAAAGGCACTATTTCTTCAGCTCATGTTCCGGTAAACCTAGACCTATCAAAGGACTTCATAATGTATGTGTTCAGTAGCAAATCCAATATTGCTACTGTTTTGACCCAGAAGGATGATGAAGGAAAGGGAGAACATCTGATAGCCTTCCACTCCTAGACCTTAAAGGATTATGAGATGAACTATAAATTCGCTGAAAGGCCAGCATTCGCCATTGTTAAGGGGCTCAAGAAGTTATAACACCTCATATATTACAACAAGATGGTATATGTCACACATTCTAGTGTGGGAAAATACATTATGGAAGGAGAAATCACAGAAAAAAGGGCCAACTGGATTACTAAGATCCTGGAATATGACATTGAGGCCAGGCCCATGAGGACCATGCGGAGAATTTCTGACACCTCATATCTTGGAACAAGGTGGTTGCATATGTTGCACATTCCAGTGTGCGCAAATACATTATGGAAGGAGAAATCATAGAAAAAAGGGCCAACTAGATTACTAAGATCCTGGAGTATGACATTGAGGTTAGGCCCACGAGGACTATGTGGGGAAGAGGATTGTGCAAGTATCTAGAACATGACGAAGAAGTAGCAACTGAGGAGGAACAACCCGAATTGGTTCTGACAAACGAATCTGAATCTGAAGGCTACTAGTTGGCGGATAGGATGAGATTCATGCAGACTAGGAAATATCTGACAAGCCTCCTTTCTCAGAAGAAAAAAATCTATAGATTGCAGAATAGCGGATATGCGCTCATCAAAGGAGTCCTTTTCAAAAGGAACTTTAATGGTGTTTTGCTGTGGTGCGTCACCTCAGAGCAAGTGAAAAGAACTCTAAACATTTTTCACAGTAGTCCCACGGGCAGACACTTCTCCGCAAAGACCACTGCCATCAAAATTATGTGTGTCGGGTACTTCTGGCCTACATTGTTCAATGACTCACACTCTGGTTAAATCCTGCAAAGAATTCCAATTCTTCATAGGAAGAAGGGAAAACTCTACAATTCCTTTGAATCTGATAGTGATTGAAGAACCATTCATGTAGTGGGGACTGGATTTGATTGAGATGATTAATCCCGCTTCTAGCGCTAGACATAAATGTATCCTCACGACCACGAATTACTTTACCAAATGGATTGAGGCCATGCCCCTGAAGAATGTGACGGAGGCGAACATTGTGAACTTTCTCGAAGAACTGGTAACGAGGTTCGGCTTGCCAAAGACCATCATCTCTAACAATGCAAAATCCTTCCTGGGTTCAAAGGTATGTCGATTCACACTTAAGCATGGCATATTCCTAAAGACATATTTGAACTATTACCCGTAGGGAAATGGTCTAACCGAGTCGACCTATAAAAATTAGTCCCACTCATTAAAAGAATCAGGTTGGAGCATCAAAGGGAGTGGCATCAGAAATTCAAAGCGGCTCTCTAGGTAGACCGAATAATCCCTAATCAATTCTTAAAGACTTCTCCATACGAGCTGGTATATGGAAAGGAAGCGCTACTACCTATATCCATGGAAATTCCCACACTGCAGTTGCTCAAGTCTCTGAAAGTTGAACAAAATGGAGCCATGGAGGTCTGATTGGATGAGTAGTTGGAGGTGCAAGAGAAATGCAGAAAAGCCCTGACAGCCATGTCTAACTGTCAACAAGTGGTTAAGAGGTGGTTCAACAAGAAAACCTCCAACTAGGATCTTAAATGCAAAGACTTAGTGCTAAAGCTCAATGAAAGAGTTGCAAAGCCTAACCTACACAGAAATTTTGATAGCCTGTGGGAAGGCCCTTTTCACATTATTCAATGCAAGCAACATAATGCATTTGAAATACAAAATATGGAGAAAGAAGCATTGAGAATTCCAGTCAATGAAATTCACCTCAAATTGTTTAATTAGCTTCATTAATCATTTTACCAGTGTAAATTATTATGTAAATTTTCTTTTTGTTTGTAGACAAAACCCATAATGCAAGAAGCAGAGAAAGCAAAAGAGACAAAAAATTGATAAGAGTTATATATTCATTATATGATAATATATACTTTGATATTACAATTCAAAATGGCTCTCAAGCCATACTTTTTGAGTATATTTATACTAAGCAGCTTTTTGAGCACATGTAATAAAATCCTTCAGAGGCATATATACAAAAATAGGAGAAAGGAGTTCATTCTTCAAACTGGGGCAGCATCAACATCAACCGCATCAACAATGTTTGGAGCAATGACAGGTGCAACGGGAACAACAAGTTCAGCAGGGATGGTAGCAACAAGTGGGGGGGAATCACCAGGTTTCTGAAGTCAATGCACCACTCCACATCATAGAATAGTAATATGTTATAGCATCTTAGTAGGAAGTGGCAAGCACGAGAAACTCTCTGGTGGTGCTCTCCAATTGTCATAATGCAAAATCTTCTCATGAATGGTACCCACAACACCATTGCATCCTCTTCAATGTGTCAGTGAAGATCACTTATTGTGGGAAGACCAAGACCATACACTGCATTTGTCACAACTTCGCCAAGGCCATCGAGGTAGCACTTTGGGAAGATTTCCATGGTGAGTCACAATATCATCTGCTTGGGTACCTATATGTCAAGCAAAGAGGCAACGAAATGAGAGAAAATGTCAGTATTTACTCTATACTTATCTTCATATTCTATGCAATCCATCCCCAGTACCCATTTCATCACAATTATTGCTAGAGAATTCTTGTTATTAGTGATGCACTTTAAACATCTACTAGAAATTTCACCTAAAAAAGCTCTCTGCGACCTATTGCTAGTTAGCTTAATTGGCTCACATTCATTGTGTCTATCTGTAATCCCAATTACTAAGTGCAATTCTTGTTGTTGTCTTTAGGTCTATTTATAGAAATAGCTAGGGTACAATGCATGCAATAAGCATGATGATAATCAAGAGTAAACTGGAAAATCTCATTGAGAGCAAACTCAAAAATCCCACTGGGTGCAAACCTGAAAATCTCACCAAGTTGCGTTTGTTGTGTACGAATTGTTGCGTGCAAGTTAAGAAGAAGCAATTAATCAACTTAAACTGGTGGTAGACACAAGTAATAGTCTGCATGGTCAAGTGCTAGGTGTCACGCTGTGAGAATTTTTTTAGTCTCTAAGGATGAACTCAAATCTTTTCGTATAATTATTGTGCTTTCTTGCTTAATCATTCTTTTCAATTTATTAATTAAGGAGCATGCAAATGGTATTATAAGCCTTCAATTTGCAGCTCAATTTCCCAAGGGATGGTACCTCAGGTCATGATGACTAATTGTCATGATGAATTATTGTCTTTTCGAAAGGAGTGGGAATTCATTTTGCATGCACGAAAAAGTCGGCGGTACGTGCTAAATTTATTGCTTGAAAAAACTATTGTTTCCAACTCCTAAATAAGGAAGGGCTAAGTGTTGCATGTAGAAGAACAACACTGTGAAGAGTTTTTTTAGTACAATGTTCATTGCGAAGGGCTTTGAGTGCATAGTTTGTTGAAGAACCCAAGTGAGTTGCAGGAAAGTGGAGTGTTCGCAAAGTCTACAGATTCCTAGAATGGCCTAGAATCCTCAAATGGAAGCACAAAGTGAGGTGGTTCAAAACTTATTTGATGCCATGTTAGTTGCGCCAATGGCCAATATTTTTGATGACATCTCTTATGCTTCGCCTGGGATACCAGAGAAGCCAAAATGGCCTTGTTAGAACTATAAAATTTGGTGCTTTTACATAAGTTTTCATTCATAAACTTCTAGTTTTGGTCTGACCATATGCATTTTTCATCTATAGTTTGCCATATTGTCCCATTGAATCAATCGTGTTGTGCATTTTTCATGTCTAGGTCCATATCGACATAGGTTCATTCTTGTCTCCCTGACCTGTTGTGCTTTTTCTGCTTGCAATAACTCTATGTTGCCTATCGGCAAGACTTATTATTTGTCACAGTGAATGGATTTTTCCTGTAGGTGGTTTTCTGCATGACATATTTCATGTTTCAGCGACAGATAAGTTACATATTGGCATAGGTTTCATATTCGGGTGGAGGTCATGGCAAGAAGTAAATGTCTTGTCGAATGGCGTATGCTCGGGTTCTATCAGTGAAGGTTTGGGCATCGATATATATCATAGCGAATCTGTTGGTCTTGCCGACGGTGTCTTATTAATTTATTTCGGTGAAGGGTTGGACTCATCTTGGAGAACAAGTGTGGGCTTGGATGAATTTTGGTATAACAACGCACTCTATGTGACATCTCATCGAGGATTACATGTTATAGCGACCGATGGATTTGTCGGCAAGAGAGGTCGTGGGTCACGGTGACAAGTTTTGGTCATGTGGACTTCTCGGTGAAACATAAGCTATCGACATAGGGTTTCCCCGATACCTGTGAGCTATGGCAAAGCAGATAGAATAAAATGTGCAGTTCGGTGGGAGATTTCTTATGTCCTAGCGACTTGGATATATTGAGTGCCTTTTGGCCTAACATGTTGATCTCAATATGTGGTCTTCCCGATCCCATAGTGTTACAGCGAAGGAACATAGGCAAATTCTGTGACTTCGGTGTAACTGACAAGTTGTCTTGGCGACTCGAAATGTTTTCTAGCTCTCGGTGAAACTTAAAATGATCTGTGTAGCCTCTCCCTGACACATACGTGTTATAGCGAAGCAGAGTGAGAAAAAATGAATACTATATGACTTCAGTATGAATAATGGGTTGTTACAACGATATGCACAGGGCTATAGTGAAATGAAAAAGAACAAAAGGATGCCTCTTGTCTTCGGAATAACATTTTCTTGGTCACAGCGACACGAAATTAGGGGGAGCCTTTGGTGGAGCATTGTGTAGTCTATGTGATATCTCCTCGACCCGGATTCTCATGGCAAAGGCATAACACGCGCACAGTGAACACGAGATGATAACGTTTGAATTGCCTTCGGCAGGATGATATGGGTGTCTCATCAACTGTCTCACAAGTGAATAACAGAAACATCAAATATTGTGGCCGACATGAATCTACTTGGGTGACCATTGCCTACCAACTCGATTGGAGCCCGAATCTTGTGGAGGGCCAACATAATATTTTATTTTGATATTTTTCTCATGTTGGTGTATAAATAAGCATGTTGTAGTTGTTAGTTACCACCAGACATTAGATTTTTGATACACTGAAAATAGATACAGTAGAATAAAATTATCAAACCAAAGGCTATTGTTGCATGATTTTCACAATGGAGGTATTTATGAGATTTAGTTGATATTGTTGTATTTATTTGGTGTCAATTATCTGTTGAATTGAATGAAAAATACTGCTAAGTTGTCTCCATAATTGATTTTTTTGGTTGTTTAAATTGACATAACAAGTTTATGTTTGATTTATCGATACACATTTGTTGTATTTGTGTGATTAATCAACTGGTTCTTTCAAGCAAAGATTAAATCCTTTTATTGATCACAATAATAAGAGAAATTCATTTTGGATTATTGAAGTAGAACTTAGTAGTCATAGTCTTGCATGTTCACACAAGTTGTAAACAAAACGTATGCCAGATAATTTGTCTCATCCAAAGAGTGTTGCTCATCTTGATCTCATTTGACTCTGCATACCCAACAAGGCACTAGTCTCTACACTTCACCATTATAAATTCATTCAGTTTCTTTTAATTGAGTATTTAGGATTTAGATCAGAATATTGTCACTGTTTTCAAGTGGATTTCATCTGTTCACTCCCATCTGCCATTGTGAACAAATTGTTGTAAGAAGATAATTCCAAGTTAAGTCTACACAATTCAAAGAGGTACACCCGCCCAGGTTTAGCAGCACCTAAAGAGCAGAAGGTTTAATTCTTTTAACCTTGTCTATTACCCTAAAGCATATCAAGAGATTGGCAGCCTCTTGAGGCATTCAACATGCATTTTTGAGAGCTAACAAATTGGCGACTCTGCTGGGGAGCAATCAGAATCAAGGCCTTAATCATAGAGTCAGAAATCTTCAATAGACTCCGCTGGGAACAAGAAATATTGAACATTTTTCTCATTTTTGATAAAAGTGAGTGGCGAATCTGATAGCATTTTGCAGTTGTTCATCATGAATGAAAGAAGATCTCAATACAGGGGAGGTCATACAGGAGCTCTTGTTGACAGCAATAAGTGGATTCATAAGGATGACAATGTTGATAAAGGAAAAAAGATAAATGAGGATATGTATTTGACAAGTAGAGACAAAGCATATCGCTATGATACATGGAAGGATTATTCAAGTGTAGAACTATGTACCCTTGAGGAGCAAATAAATCTATTTTATAATCCTCAGAAGCAAGCTAAGCTTGAAGCTAAGAAACAGGCTGAGTTTGAAGCTAGACTTGAGCCTGAACGACTCAGAATTCAGCATGAATATGATCAAAAGATGAAGAATAACCAAAATATGGTTGTTGATCATGAGCTTCCTGAGGAAGTAAAGGCACAGTTTGAACAACAAGAGAAAAGGATAAAGGAGTTGGAGGCTAAATTACAGAAAGCCCAAATTGCTAATCAGATGGCTGGTGGCACAAAGTATGTTCCACCTCACAAGCAAGGCGATCATGGTGCAAGACCCTCCAATCAATAGAATGTTCCTTACAATCAGGGTGGGAATCACTATAAGCAGCCAGGTAATCCCCCTTATATTCCCACACAGCATGCGAATATGCATCCACCTCCTGGTCAGCATCACATCCCTCAGCATAATGCACAATACAATAATCCTATGCATCAGTATCAATGATTAGGCAGTTTGATTTGGCATGATTCCATCTATGCCCTTACCCTATGGATAGCAACTGGAGAGGTCTGGTTCCCAAGTTTACAGGGAGCAATGCAGTCACTGTTGAAGAACATCTAAGGAATTTCAATGTGTTCATTCAAGATATAGGTATCCCATATGAAGACTTGCACATGAGGTTGTTTATGATGTCACTTATTGAAGATTCTAGGGATTGGTTTAACAGCTTGCTAGCATATTCAATTAATTCTCTTCAAGTGTTCCAAGATCGATTCCTAGAGTAGTATGGAAATCTAAATGGACTAGATGCAGCTCTTCATGAACTGATGAGGATTCAGAAAAACCAAAATGACTTAGTTTATTATTTCAATCAAAGATTTAACAAATTGCAGAATAAGGTACCTCCTGGATCAAGGTTGCCAGATTCTGTAGCTTTAAATGTTTATTTAAATGCATTTGATCCCAAAATAGGGTACGAACTGAGAAATAGATTTCCAATAGGTTTGGTTGAAGCATAGAAGATTGCATTGACAATTGAAAATAATAAGAAGGTTGCTGGTATAATTAGTAAAAGAGACAACCTGAGGCCTCCTCAGCAAAACAATAATTATCAGTACAGACAAGAGAATACATGCAGAAATGAGAACATAAATGAAAGGCCAAGACTGCATGATATGCCTTACAATACAGACTGGAAAGATGGGAAACCTATATCAGCCAGACCTAGAAACAAAGAGACCCCTGATTCATTGAGCAAGAAGGGAACTTACATGGTGAGTAATAATTATTTTTGTGAAGTTTGTAATCAGCCGCATTCTCTAGACTATTGTGTTGTAGCTCAAAGGATGCAAGAAGAAGGAATGCTGAGGGAAAATAATGGAGAAGATCACACTGTATATTTGACTTCAAATGTTTTTCACCAGGCTGAGGAAAGAAACTCATCTTCAGAGGATGAAGGCTATGAATATGATGTCTCCAATCAAAAGTATAATGTCCATATGGCTGGACAACAGATTTTTTATGATTTTGATGAAGATTACATAGAGCCACATCATGTTGTAGCGCCTACTCAATGCAATGTGAGGAGACTTACTGAGGATGAAATAGAAAGGATCACTGTCACTGCAGTTGAGAAAGCCAAAAGTCAATATTGGTTGAGAAACAAAAAAGTAAATGAGCAAGATGGGGTTCCTGGGGGAATTTTTATAAAAGATCAAAAGGAAACACAGGAAATTGTAAAGAAGCCAGAATACAAGCAACATGATAAAATTGAACAGAAACCAAGCCAAAAGGAGGAAGTAAAGGAATTAAATAGAGAAATATAGACGCCTGACCAGTCCAAGTAAAAAAGAAAAAGAAGAAAACAAAAGAGAAGCGCCAGAATTAAAGAAGACTGTCAAAGTGGAGAGTTCCTCTTTTGATTTCACTCAGGCATTGTCCCAGGTAAAAATGTTTGTTCCACTACTTGAGATGATGAAAATTAAAGAATATAGGGATACTGTTGTTCAATTGATAACGAATGGAGAACATGTGAATGCTGAAAATAAAATAACTGTTAAAGTAGTCAATAGGCAGGAGAAGATAAATAATTCTAAAGTTTGTTTGAGTGATATATTATCAACTCCTCCTCAAGTTGATCCTTTTTTTACTACGTTACTTGTTAATAACAAATTGTTAAGGAACTGCAATATAGATTCTAGTGCTGCCATAAACATCATGCCTGTTGGAGTCATGAAACAACTTGGTATGTGGGTTGATATCACTGGAGGCAAGTGTTATGCAATGGATAACAGACCTGTTCCTGTGGTTGGTATTATGAAAGATGTTGAAGTCAAATTGGCTACTTATCCACAAGTGGCTTATAATATAGATATAACAGTTATTGATACTCCTCAATTTGGGATGCTTTTGTCAAGGCAGTGGACTGCAGCTGTAGGTGGAAATGTTCAATTTGATTTATCTTATGCTACAATACCAGTGAGTGGCCAGGAAGTCAAATTGTACAGGGAGCCAAGAATGAGCCAGCGTGTTGAATGTGTACCACATGATCAAATTAATTGTTTTTGTGATGTTGATCTGGGGAGTTTTAAAGTAGAACTAGCTCAGCCAGAATTAATTAATAGTGATCCAATTGAAAAACATGTTGCACAAAATTGCAATGGTGTATGGAAGATGTACTTTAACGGAGCCTGCAGTCAAGAAGGTAATGGAGCTGGGATTGTATTTGTTTCTCCTAGAGGTATTACTTTTAAATATTCTTTTTTGTTAGCATTTGAATGTACAAACAATGTGGCAAAGTATGAAGCTTTATTGACAGGCTTAAACATAGCTGTGAAACACAAGATTAAGTTGCTGGCTATTTTGGGTGATTCTGAGTTGGTTGTTTCACAAGTTAAATCAAAATATGCAGCAAAGCACAAAAGATTAAAACAATACAAAAATGTTGTATGGGATACAATTGAATTTTTTGATGCATTTTCAATTGAGTGGATTGACAAATCAAAGAACATAATGGATGATTTTCTTGCAAATGTAGCTCTGAAGAAGGATGATATCACATTAGATGGGGTATCACAAATTGAGTTCAAGACAAGGCCTACTGTCCCTGATAATGCTTATAGTTGGCAGGTTTTCAATGATGATGATGATCTTTTAAAATTTATTCATTGCGTAGATCAGTATGAGACCCAGGAAATTGATTTTAATGCTTTTGTTGAGGAAGTAGAGGGGAAGCAAACAATGTTCGGAAAGGAAATATTGCAACTCAAAAAAAAAAAAATTGCCCAAGGGTCTAGTGGCATTGGAAAGGGTGTATGATGGAAATGATAGATCTCTAATGAAGTAAACACCAGTTAGAAGAGAAGATGTTGAAGAAATTAATTTGGGAACTAAAATTGTGCCAAGAAAGGAGTACATTAAGAAGAAAATAAGCCCAACAATTAGAAAAATGTTGATTGAGTTGTTGAGAAAGTACAAGCATGTGTTTGGCTGGTCATATGAAGATCTGAAAGCATACAAGGAAGATTTATTTCAGCATGAAATACCATTGAAGCCAGACGCCAAGCCTTTTAGACAGAAGCAAAGGCCTATAAACCCAACGCTAGAGCCTAAGATGCAGGAGGAATTAACAAAGCTCAGGTATGGAGGAATCATTAAACCAATCAGACATTCAACCTAGGTTTCAAATCTGGTTCCTGTAAGAAAGAAGAATGGTGACATCAAATTGTGTGTTGACTTCAGGATTTTAAATGTGGCATCTCTTAAGGATAATTATCCTCTACCAAATATGGAAGCTATACTACATAAGGTGACAGGATGTGAGTTGTTATCTATGATGGATGGGTTTTCTGGATACAATCAGGTCAAAGTCAAGGAATCTGAGCAATACAAGACAACATTCACTACTCTTTGGGGAACATATGTATACATAAGAATGCCATTTGGTCTCACCAATGCTGGAGCGACTTTCCAAAGAGCCATGGACGTAGCATTTGTTGATTTGATTAATGTTATCATGGTGGTGTACTAGGATGATTTGACTGCTTATTTGAAGAAGGCTGACGATCATGTGTAACATCTTGAAAAGGTATTTATTAAAGCTCTTGAATATGGTATTAGTTTAAATCCAAAGAAATGTCATTTTGCAGTCACAGAGGGTAAGCTCTTGGGGCATATTGTTTCAAAAGAGGGAATTAGAATAGATCCTAAGAGGGTGGAAGCTATTGATAAAATTCCTATTCCCAAAACTGTCAAAGCAATACAATCTTTCTTTGGACAAATTAATTTTGTCAGAAGAGTTGTTTCTAATTTTGTTGAGATCATCAAGCCCATATCTAAAATGTTGAAGAAAGGACAAAAGATGGATTGGACTATTGAAGCTTTGGATGCTTTTATGTCTACCAAAAAGGCTATCAAAGAGGCTCCTGTTCTTAAATCTCCATATTTTACAAAGCCCTTTCAGATTTTTTCTTTTGCCTCAATGCATACTATTGTTGTTGTTATGCTACAGAAGAATAAGGATGGTTATGAATAGCTTGTGTCTTTCTTTAGTAAATCATTACAAGGGTCTGAATTGAAGTATGACATAATGGAAAAGCAGGCCTTTGCTCTTGTGAAGGATACTAAGGCATTCAGACCATATCTTGTTGGAGCAAAAGTAATTGCTTATGTCCCTCATGCTGCTGTCAAAGACATTTTAACACAATCTGAAGTCACAGGGAAAAGATGCAGATGGATCAACAAGATTCAAGAATTTGACATGGAAATACAGATCACTAAGTTGGTAAGAGGCCAAGGCTTGGCTAAGCTAATGGAAGAAACTAATATTGAGGCAAATCTGATCTGTAATGTTAAAGAAGGGGTTGTAGTTACAAGCATTGAACATACTCCATGGTATACTCATGTTATGCATTCTCTTAAATATATGCAATGTCCAGATGGATTAAGTGACAGTCAAAGGAGAACTTTGAAGTTGCAGGCATCCAAATATGTTTTTATGGATGGCGATCTGTTTTGGAAAAATAGGGATGGCATATTGTTGTTATGTTTGGATGAGTCACAGGCTAAGCATGTTTTGAAGGAAATGCATGAAGGAGTTTGTGGAGGTCATTATTCAACAAAGACAACTACACACAAAATTCTTAGGGTTGGGTATTATTGGCTAAAGGTTTTTAATGATTCCTTTACACATGTGAGAAAATGTGAGGCTTGCCAAAAGTTTTCTAAAAAATTGAAGTATCAGGGTGCTTTGCCACTTCGACCTCTACACGCTGATGCCCCTTTTCATCAATGGGGAATTGATTTCATTGGAGAGATACAGGAGAAGTCAAGTGGAGGACATAGGTGGATACTAGTTGCCATTGATTATTTTACAAAATGGGTAGAGGAAATCCCAACCAAGCAGGCTACAAGTAAAGTTGTAACAAATTTCTTGATGGACAACATTATCACCAGATTTGGTACACCAGTGAGGATAATCACAGACAATGGGATGTGTTTTAGGTCTGATGAATTCAAGAGTTTCTGTGATAAGTATGGCATTATTATTTCTTATGCAGCCCCTTATCATCCACAAGCTAATGGACAAGAAAAATCTAGCAATAAGTCTTTTGAAGATCATGAGGAGGGTGTTAGGATAGAACAAGAAGACTTGGGATTCAATGTTAAGGTTGGTTGTATGGGCTGATAGGATCACTGTGAAAAAGGCAATTGGAAAATCTCCATTTGAATTAGTGTATGGAGCTCAAGCTAGGATGCCTCTACAGAATTTGTTACCAGTCTACAAGTTTGTCTTACAAGAAGATTTTGAAGTTTTTGAACCCATGGAAGATAGAATGGAGCAACTTGCTGAACTTGATGAAGTAAGGAGAGAGGCCCAAGGTCAAAACATGAAGTATCTATTTGACAAGAAGGCAAGGAATATAAAATTTGAAGAAAATGACTTGGTATTGATGTGGAATGCAAGGTGTCAGGAGAAAGGCAAGCATGGTAAATTTGAAGCACTTTGGCTCGGACCTTTTGTTGTTACTGGAAAGAAGGGCGAAGACTCATATTATCTACAGAACATGGTTGGTGAAGATCAGAAATTGCCTGTTCATGGGCAATTCTTGAAGCTTTTCTTCTCTTGATCAACACAGAGGGTTGAGGGTTGCCAGTGCATGGACAACTCTTGTGTATCCTCTTTAAAATTATTCTCCATGCACAGTAGTTTAGGTTCTCATCCATCTCCATTTCACTCTCATTTTCCATTTGCCTCCATTATGCATTCACTTTCCATTCATTTCCATTGCTTCATTCCATTGCTTCTTACTGGTTCATCATTTTATGTCTGGTCTGTTCACCCAAAGATTTGGATCCTTGCAATGATCTGACTATCATTCATCCCCAGACGAAGCCACTGTTAGAACTATAAAATCTGGTGCTTTTACATAAGTTTTCATTCATAAACTTCCAGTTTTGGTCTGACCATATGCATTTTTCATCTATAGTTTTCCATATTGTCCCATTGAATCAATCGTGTTGTGCATTTTTCATGTATATGGTCTAAATTGACATAACAAGTTTATGTTCGATTTATCGAAACACATTTGCTGTATTTGTGTGATTAATCAACTGGTTCTTTCAAGCAAGGGCTTTGAGTGCATAGTTTGTTGAAGTTCACCCAAGTGAGTTGCAGGAAAGTGGAGTGTTCGCAAAGTCTACAGATTCCTAGAATGGCCTAGAATCCTCAAATGGAAGCACAAAGTGAGGTGGTTCAAAACTTATTTGATGCCATGTTAGCTGCGCCAATGGCCAATATTTTTGATGACATCTCTTACGCTTCACCTGGGATACCAGAGAAGCCAAAGTGGCCTTGTTAGAACTATAAAATATGGTGCTTTTACATAAGTTTTCATTCATAAACTTCCAATTTTGGTCCGACCATATGCATTTTTCATCTATAGTTTGCCATATTGTCCCATTGAATCAATCATGTTGTGCATTTTTCATGTCTGGGTCCATATCGGCATAGGTTCATTCTCGTCTCCCTGACCCATTGTGCTTTTTCTGCTTACAAAAAGTCTGTGTTGCCTATCGGCAAGACTTATTATTTGTCACGGCAAATGGATTTTTCCTGCAGGTGGTTTTCGGCATGACATATTTTGTGTTTCAGCGACAGATAAGTTACATATCAACATAGGTTTCATATTCGGGTGGAGGTCATGGCAAGAAGTAAATGTCTTGTCGAATGGCGTATGCTCGGGTTCTATTGGTGAAGGTTTGGGCATCGATATATATCATAGCGAATCTATTGGTCTTGCTGAAGGTGTCTTATGATTTGCTTTCGGCGAAGGGTTGGACTCATCTTGGTGAACAAGTGTGGGCTTGGATGGATTTCGGTATAACAACGCACTCTATGTGACATCTCGCCGAGGATTACGTGTTATAGTGACCGATGGATTTTTTGGCAAGAGAGGTCGTGGGTCACGGTGACAAGTTTTGGTCATGTGGACTTCTCAATGAAACACAAGCTATCGACATAGGGTTTCCTCGATACCTGTGAGCTATGGCGAAGCGGATAGAATAAAATGTGCAGTTCGATGGGAGATTTCTTATGTCCTGGCGACTTGGATATATTGAGTTCCTTTCGGCCTAATATGTTGATCTCGATATGTGGTCTTCCCGATCCCACAGTGTTACAGCGAAGGAACATAGGTAAATTATGTGACTTCAATGTAACAGATAGGTTGTCTTGGCAACCCGAAATGTTTTCTAGCTCTTGGTGAAACTTAAAATGATCTGTGTAGCCTCTCCCTGACACATATGTGTTATAGCGAAGCAGAGTGAGAAAAAATGAATACTAAATGACTTTGGTATGACTAATGGGTTGTTACAACGATATGCACAGGGCTATAGTGAAATGAAAAAAAACAAAAGGATGCCTCTTGTCTTCAGAATAACATTTGCTTGGTCACAGCGACATGAAATTAGGGGGATCCTTCGGTGGAGCATTATGTAGTCTATGTGATATCTCCTCGACCCGGATTGTCACGGCGAAGGCATAACATGCGCACAGTGAACATGGGAAGATAACATTTGAATTGCCTTCCGCAGGATGATATGGGTGTCTCGCCGACTGTCTCATAGGTGAATAACAGAAACATCAAACACTGTGGCCGACCTGAATCTGCTTGGGTGACCATTGCCTGCCAACTTGATTGAAGCCCGAATCTTGTGGAGGGCCAACATAATATTTTATTTTGATATTTTTCTCATGCTGGTGTATAAATAAGCATGTTGTAGTTGTTAGTTACCACCAGACATTAGATTTCTGATACACTGCAAATAGATACAGTAGAATAAAATCATCAAACTAGAGGCTATTGTTGCATGATTTTCACAATGGAGGTATTTATGAGATTTAGTTGATGTTGTTGTATTTCTTTGTTGTCAATTATCTGTTGAATTAAATGAAAAATACTGCTAAGTTGTCTCCATAATTGATTTTTCTGGTTGTTTAAATTGACATAACAAGTTTATGTTCGATTTATCAATACACATTTGATGTATTTGTGTGATTAATCAACTGGTTCTTTCAAGAAAAGATTAAATCCTTTTATTGATCACAGTAATAAGAGAAATTCATTTTGGATTATTGAAGTAGAACTTAGTAGTCATAGTCTTGCATGCTCACACAAGTTGTAAACAAAATGTATGCCAGATAATTTGTGTCTCATCCAAAGAGTGTTGCTCATCTTGATCTCATTTGACTCAGCATACCCAACAAGGCACTAGTCTCTACACTTCACCATTATAAATTCATTCAATTTCTTTTAATTGAGTATTTAGGATTTAGATCAGAATATTGTCACTATTTTCAAGTGGATTTCATCTATTCACTCCCATCTACCATTGTGAACAAATTGTTGTAAGAAGATAATTCCAAGTTAAGTCTGCACAATTCAAAGAGGTACACCCGCCAGAGTTTAGCAACACCTAAAGAGAAGAAGGTTGAATTCTTTTAACCTTGTCTGTTACCCTAAAGCTTATCAAGAGATTGGCAGCCTCTTGAGGAATTCAGCCTATGTTTTTTAGAGCTAACAGGCCTCACACGTGAATCGTAGACAAGAAAGCTCACAGAAACCAGACCCTGATAGCGGAAAAATGGGATAACATTCACGACCCTATCCTTAGAACCAACCCTAAGAGTCTTAGGGAAGGTGCCTGTGAGAGGATGAAAAAGACCAATAATTAAGAGTCCCTAGCGTATAAGCTATGGTTTTGTGGTCTTCCACAGTATATGGTTCCTTTTGTGCATCACTGCCTAGAATTAGTACATGAGTGTACTCAACAGTTCAACCTGGATACTAGCTCCATTGAAGGTCGGAAACTGAGGGTTGTGATCAGTGTGGATGCTATTAGGAATATGCTATGCATCCCTATCGGGAGGAGCTCCAGAGTAGAAAGAAAGGAGACATTCACTGTAGAAGGCATGAAATATTTCTGGAGGACCAGAAAATTTGCTCTGGACTTTTATAACCAAGAAACAAAAAGGCCTACTGGAGATATAGTGAAGCCGCCATAGTTTTGGGTTGTGCATGATGCTTTCAACTTAGACTTGTAGGATGGATTCTCTATGATGGATTTGTTTTGCGGCATGGGTAGTGAAAGGGACGTTCTAGAGTTTCAAATGGGTCTGGGTTTTCAGTTGAGAAAACAACATTCTTTATTCTAGTATGACTTCATGGAAATCATTGTCCGAGAGATGTTGAACCAATTCAAGGAATACAACACACAACATAGGTTCAGGTTTTCTTCTCTCCTTGATCACATGTTTTTACACTAGAACCCTAACTTCTTTGAAAACCATATGAGTTTGGCTATGTTTGATGAAAAAGGGGTAGGAAGGCCAATTTCTATGTGGACTCCCATCCTTTCTACAACTTATGATTACTATGCATTTTCTAAGTGTTTCGTAGCTCCAATTTTGAAAGATTTTAGTAAGGATGGCAAGGGTTATTGGCTTTCTGCCGAGCAAACCGGGTGGATACAAAAGTTTACTCCTTGCGACTGGTTCCTTGGGGAGGATTTTACTTTTGTTAGGCTGCATGGTTTTACTGAGGAACCATTTCAGCTCCCGATATGCATCACAAATAGGGTGTTGGCCCTTGAGGTGTTTCTATAATTGGTGATTATCGACATCAACTTTTGCGGAGGAAAGAAGCAGAAAGGAACTTTCAAATGCCCTTTGAGCTTCAGAACGGTGATAATGTTAAAGAAGCAAACACATGGTCTATTAGAGGCAAAGTTGGATCATCTGGGGCTGGTATTAATTTGTGACAAATGGGATTATAATCCTGATAATGACTTAGTGGAGTTGAATGTTAAAGTGACTC
Source organism: Sequoia sempervirens (assembly GCA_007258455.2). Taxonomy (NCBI): domain Eukaryota; kingdom Viridiplantae; phylum Streptophyta; class Pinopsida; order Cupressales; family Cupressaceae; genus Sequoia; species Sequoia sempervirens. Next base: position 79,941,404 of record VDFB02000017.1, read on the forward strand.
ACAACTCCCGACCTTACTAGGAAGCTCATCAAAATCCGCAATCAAGGAACCAGGATGATCTATTTGTGGGCTTGGCCTATGTTCCTATTGATAATAGGAGGCCACCATGGCTCTCTTTCTATTTTCCTTTGGAGAATCCTAGTGACAATTGTAAAATGAGGGACACCCTTCGTAATCAATTGGTCAAGCAATGGTAGATGAGTGAGGAAAAAGTTACACACTTATGGATTTATCATCAAGAGACCAAATGCCTTGATGCCTTGTTCCAAGAGATAGAAAAGGATGAAAGATTTGATGATCTATGGAATAGAGGGCATGAAGATACTAATGCAAGAAATGATGAGGATGTAGATATAGAGGAAGCGAGGGAAATAATGAAGAGAAAAGAGGCGAAAAAGGCCCAAGCACAAAGAACTGGAAAAGCGGTGGAACAACCCGACAAAACTCTATTGAGTGCGCAAGTGACTGCATTGTAGTCGGAGGCCTCACTACCATGTGCATGGGTTGTGAAGAGGTCTAGAGTATCCCAACAACCTTAGAAGGTCATAAAGGTGGACAATTCTCCACCAGAGAAGAGGTTGCACATGGATGCAACTTCTAGAGAAGGTTCATAGGAACTTGCAACGAGCCAAGGATCAAAGTCATCTGCACCTCAAGTATCTTTCTCTCCCTCTCTTCTCGCTTCACAATATTTGGTTCCCCATGCTATCTCTATGTCTCCCATTACTTCAATCGTTGGCCTTCCCTTTTATGCTTCCACGCTCATGGGAGGTTTCTTTCAATTCTCCCAAATTAGACAATTAGCTTTTACTCCCTCGCGGTCTATTCCACCATTTGTCGGAGCCCCATTTGGACCCACCATTGCTACCCCTTTTTCTACCATCACGTCAGCTCTGAATCAACTTGCCCAAAAAATGGTATCCTCTACATCTCCGCTACCTCCACCACTCCCTATGAGTCCTTTCATTGTTTCCTAAACTGGACCTTGGCATGGCATACCCCCATTCTCCCCATTAATGGTCTCTCTACCAAAGAAGACATCATCCAGGACCACAACTCTCTCATTCCCTTTCACTCTTCCTCCCAGTGTTCCCTTCTCTGATGAATTAATTAAATCGCCAGTAGAATTTATGGGGAAAAGCAACAAAACTAAGGCAATACAAGCTATCAAGGTCCAGAAAAGAAAAGAAACGGATGCAACAAAACCTGTCGAGCTATGCGTGTAGACCCTTTTCAATGAAGTTCAGGGGTCGTTGCATTTTTCAACCATGACTCTAAACACCATCAAACCATAAGGGGAGATGCAACCTAAGGATTATATGATCCATGCTATAGGGATCAATCTGCGCGCAACCTGACCACAAGACAAAGTTGAGCTAATGGAGGAAACCCAACGAGTGGTGACTATCAACTTTCTCAAGCATAGTCGCCAACTAAAGAAGGAAGAGGAGCTCAAGAACATTAAGGAAAGGTTGGAGACCCTACTAAAAAAGGAAAAAGCTAAGGATCCTGAGATTGCACAAATGTCTCAATAAGCATAGGTGAAAAAGGCCAAACTCCAAGAGGAACTTGCAAAGTTCCAGTCCCTAGATCCCAACTTGGTTGTTAGACTACAACAGAAAAACTAGGAGTGATAAGACTAGTTGGCTTGGGAAGAGGAAGAAATGCAAAAGAAGAATGAAGAGCTTTGGGATCAACGAGCTCAATTGGAGTAGGAAATGCAGCAAAAAGATAAGGAGTTCCAGGACTAACAAGCTCAGTTTGAGAAGGAGATCCAAGAAGTAAAGCTCTCCCTGGAAAAAGAATCCACAACTTGAAGCCAGGCTAAGGAACAATTGCTTGTTGAGTTGAGGACTCTGTAGGAATAACTCTCTACCGTGGATAAAAGAATTGAAGAGCTGACACATGATGTCGAGTCGAAGGAGATGGAAATTGGTCTTTTGAAGAATCCTCCCCAACCCCCTGCTCCTCAGTTAGATCTCCTTCTAGTAGCCCAACAATTATATATCTCCTACTGGGAGAGAGTCAAGTCTTTCCATTTGACTCTTTAGCCAGTGCTCCAATTCATGGCAGAGGTGGCATGTTTAAGCAGGGAAGTGCGTGGAACGATGGAGCAAGTTCCATAGTTCATTGCGGAAAAGGTGCCCAAGGTGGAGAAGTTGTTGGACAAGTTGTACGGGGTGGCAAACACATACTTGGTGAACACAGGTATTGAATATTGGAGGTCAACTTCCAAGAAAGCAAGAGAATTCATCTGTTGTCATGCGGCCATCCTCCAGGCTAGCAATTGCTCGGCAACACTAAGTCAGACTATGAACAAAATGCAGATGAAATTCTCCCATTTGAATCAAATGGGTTTTCCTTCCCCTTTTCTCTCTGATGATTCGATGGCCACGATAGAATATATCACAACAAATATTGGGTATGTGCAGGATCATCATGGAAAAAATAGACCCTTAAGTGGCAAAATTATCAGAAAAATTAGAGTTAGGCAACTTGACGTAAAAAATTGAATAAGTTATTTATATTATTTCAAAAATATGTAATAATAGAATCTATAGAAAATTGAATGTAGTTTCTAAACTACTAGGTTTGTTTAAAAACAATAAAAATTATTTGGTGAAAATTTGAAATTTCAATGTAGTAGTACTTAAATTTCAGGAAAAAATAAGTAGGTGTCTGTCACCACCCTAACCACAATAAAATGATAATATTTTTTTATAATATTTTAGATATATGTAGAGGACTCATGTCGATGTGATGCATATTTTTTGTAATTTTTTCCAAGTAAATAATTAATTATGATTTTTTATTACAACTTTTAAAAATATAAAAAACTTGTATGTTTGACCACCTTAACTTGGTAAAAACTTCATGAAATTCAATTTTTATATTTTTAATCCTATAGTATGCGAATCATAGAATGTGATGCATTTTTTGGATTCAAAAAATTTGATACCGTTTGAAAGCTATAGATGTTTTTCAATCAATCTATCAATGAGGACTTTAGTCATAATTTGAATAGAAAATGAATAATAATTACTTATTAAATTCAAAGTAAAGCATAATTTATATTGGTGGAAAGTTGAGAATCTCCTTTAAAAACCCTTTTCATTTCATCAATTTTAGGTAAAAAAAATGTCGTCAGCCACATACCCATCATATTGCCACTTTTTGGCCCATCATGATCTTGCGCATACCCTATCGAGGAAAAGTAGCAGGATTTATCTACCTTTCAAGATTTCAGCCAACCTCCCAATGTTGTAGACATTAAAGGTGCCACCCATCAGATAGTGCATCTTCTCTTTCAACTCGAGTCAGGGACCGGGATCTCCATGGAGCTAACCTTCAAGGAAATAATTGATTTGCATGAGGTGCAAGAGAATATGTGCACCCTATCGATGCCATCCAAGGCCAATTGGCTACCTCCACAAACCGCACATTCGAAGCTCTGATCATTGCCCAATGGATAAGGCTCTGGTCTTCACACCAAAAATTTTGGGTTCCCATTCTACAGGAAAAATTCCCTTGATAGTCACCATAAACTATGGATTAAAATGCTTAAGCTCCCTCTGAGTGGTCATGGTTTATTTTTGCATCGGCCTCGGCCCACACCTCATGTGTTTAAATATCTCTAGGACCCTTTTGAAGCACCTTCCCCTGCTTGCTCCACGTTTACTCTACGCGCTCCTTGGAAGGTTTTCTTCCCTTGCTTCTCTATCGAGCTTTGCCTATTTTCCACGTGTCAGCAGCACAGGCTTTTGAGAGCCCTCTCTCCTTTGCTCTTCCTCTGAGATCTGCCCGCATTCCACCTTGCATCAATCCACGAGAAACCTTTTGGTGAACCCCACAGCCAGTGCTTGAAACAAAGACTTCTCCACATGTCTTCTCCGTGGGGAATTTGATCGCAAGGAATGAACATGAAGCCCTATCATTGTGCCACGTATTCTAACCAAATCTATGGGAGTGCAACATGTGTCTTCATGGGAATTTGTTGCTTCCACACTAGGACCATAGTCATCATTTGCAGAGGGGTGCATATTGTTAGAAGGTGACTGCATACTATGTTTCAAAATCTTTTCTATTGTAACAGCCTTGGGGAATCATTGTGACAAACATCATTGCTCGTGCCTAGAATCTTTTTAGTTACTGTCTCTATGGTGGTGGGTGATCTATATACACTGCTTCAGCTCTTGGAAAAAGGGTTCAAAAATCACATAAAGAAGTGAAAATACTATAGGCCTTTTGTAGTGTTTTTAATTATTGTATTAAGATTCACAAACTGTGCCATACTATTCGGCCTCTCTATTTCTTAATTAATTAAAAAGACATTATATTGTGTTGTTATTGTACTCAGTAGTTTATTTGCAGAACATCTATAATTTCAATATAAGTTTGTTGATTTAGACCATGTCTTGAACTCTTCTTTTCAGTGAATATATATGGAAGTTATCTTATGTTATTTAATAAACAGCTTGGTTTTTTCATTTGTACTTTCTGTTATTTCCAGACATGCAGATTGTTGAACAAGCCCTTAAATATCATATGAAAGGAATATTTACCATTCCCATACTTAACTCTTGGGGAATTTCCTTAGATAAAACTTTATTTTTTATATCTGCTTCATTTTCCCATTCCAAACCCCTAAAATATAGGAGTCAGCTTCTTTAAAAACCCAGAGGTTACTCAGCTTAGCGCAATTGGTCCCCCCATTAACTAAGTTTCCCATAAGGTTGTTTTCCTAGAATTTTAGGCATCAACAAGATGCAATACCTAATAATGGTAAATGGAACACTACTAACAAGAGTAACAGTACCAAAGATGCCAATTATACCTCTATTCCATATGAATACACTATAGCTCAAGGGAAACCAATACTCATGTTTTCACTATAACCATCAAAGATAAAAATTCATGAGTGTGCAATCACTATACATAGGGGTAAAATAATACTTCAAATATCCCAATCAATATATCATATTACAAATGACTATAGGGCCTCTTAGATCATCTAAGAAAAACACTTGCACGTATATCCACCTTAGAACTTCTATGAATATCCCCTACTCATAGAGAGATTCTAGAAAAAGCACTCCAAGAGTCTTTCATACCAAATAAAATCAATACTAATCAATTCCATACCATGATATGACACATTACATCCCCTTATCATTTGGTATTTACTAAAAAGGGCCTTCCATCTACTCATCCATCTCATAATGAAGCTCTATACCTAGAATTTTTCATCCAAAAACATAAAATCAAGAGAGTTGTGATCAATGGTGGAGCATGATTGAATATTTGTACCTTACAATTAGTAAAACAATTAGGATACTTTGATGGTGTTATTTAATCATAAAAATGTATCACTATAAAAGCATATCCTGATGTTGAGCATGAGTTTGAAGGAACAATAACATTCCCAATCCAAGTTGGTCCCACTAAAATGGATACCATTTATCAAGTCTTGGACCTGGATCTCTCATATAGCATCCTTTTAGTTGCCCATAGATATATTCCATATAATCCATACCATCTGCATACCACCAATGCTTGAAATTCCCCTACAATAGTACCAAGGTCACTAATTTTGAGGATCCTCACCCTTTTCAATATTTGAAAAACATGGAAGGAAAATATTACAAATCCAACCAAATACCTAATAATCATGAGGTTCCATCTTCTTCATCTTATGTGGATCCATCCACTTTATCTTCATCATCCACTCCATATACCACCATCCCCAAGATTAAGGTCCAACTCAAAGACAAAGGATGTGGAGAATATAACATGAAACAATCCTTTTATGTGGGACAACTTTCATTTTCATAAAAATCATATGGGAAACCCCAACCTAGACAAGATTCAACAACTATTTTTATAAAAAAATAAACCCATAATATTTTCATTTTGGGATGAATTGGATAAGGAAACAAGAGAAGAAAAAATCTCTAATGGCTATATAAAAAAGAAGAAGACTTAGTTATAGTACCAATTGATAGATATCGTAAGGGTATTTGTATAATGAATAACATGGGTTATAAAGGATAAGGTGGCCTAGGATGTCAAGAAAAAGGAATATTAAATCCAATATATGTAAGAAAAAATATATAACAACGAGGGTCTTAAGTATGGGTCTCCAAAAAAATTGTCTTCAAAGCTTTAGTTTATCCTCACTAGAGTAGCTAAGGCCTTTCCCAATGTTGAAACTACTAATCAGGAAACCTTTGAAGACTCCTTTATGCATACCGTTGAGCTATTCCAAGAGTACCCTATTTGTACCTTATCCACCATATCATTCACTCCACATCAAAATCCAAATTATACCTTCCACTCACTCATTCTCATCTTATAGATTAGGATCAACAAGGATTGTTAGTTCTAGATACCTTCCAGAATGATGAAGCCATTGCAAAACTTATGGGACTGTGAGAAAGTATAACATTAGGAGATCATAAATCTAGTTTTGTTATAGAATTTTATGAAAGAGAATACTTTGGTGAGAAATCCAAGTCCTTCACTCACAAAATTAGAGAATTAAACATAGTGATATGATCCCTTCAGAAAAAAACATAATGTGTTGTTATTTGAAGATAAAAACCTCTTTGAAGTGCCCAAAGATGGAGGATTTTATCTTCCCATTATTGGCAGGGTATAGAGGGCTATGAGGCACCTCATATATCATTTGGGTCATTTATAGACCCATATATCCATTATATATCACTTAAATATCCTTAAAACACCTCTAATATACTTAAATAAGATATAAAAGTGTAAAATATTATAGAGAAAAAGGTAAATTCATGGGAATAAGATAATTAAGTGTTATTGGTATGAAAGGATGTGATGGAAAGGCATTATTGAAAGGCATTAATAGGCTATGTAATGAAGGGAAAAGTGATAGATAAGAGTGTGAAAGAGTGTGGAATCATATGGATTAAATATATATGAGAATAAGAAAGTATGGAAGATATATATAAGCTATATATGGATGAAGAATTATGAATAAATTATAAGACATGCATAAGCCATAAAAGTATATGAATATATGGTTATATATATATATATATATATATATATATATATAATTTATTATATGTTGGTTTATACTTCTTGTTCTCCCTTTTTATCACATCACATCAAGGTTGACTACATATAATAGAATATTAAACATTATATTTTGTTCAAGGTTTTTCTGTCAAAATTTGGTTCCATTATCGTAACCTTGGTTGTTGTTGCATAATGAGGGAGATCATTCCAAAGAAATAAATTAGTATTTGAAATGTAGAAAAAGTGAAACACTATGCCTTCACCCTAGGATAATTTCAATGGTGGATTTTCCGCAACATTTTATTTAAGATTTGAGGTAGCGAGGGTTTGATGAATTTCGACAAGATATAGGATTGAATTAAAACCTAAAAGGTGAGTCAACCTACCCTTGAAAAAATATAAAATTGACTTAAGGATGGCATGCAATGATATGCAAATGACTATATTGATGCAAAACAATAGATCTAAAAATTCACAGGAAATTCAGACTTCAGAAACAAACTAAACAGAGTACTAACATGCACCTATGGTTCAAATTTGAGTCTGATTTTGTGGGACATTGTTGCCAAGGGTGACTATGCCCTTATTGAGAAATTTTAGATCTATTTTAATAGTCATCTAGATTTGTATCAAAGCTTTCTTTTACTTTGTGTCACACTGTCATATCAGTGTCGAATACTAAAATAATTGAGTTTCTATTTGTTGTCAAGGTGTAGGGTTTCCATACAACAATGAGAAATTGAACTTCAAACTTCTCCCAATCTTCTTTAGACCTAAAATCTGCACATTCAAAGAGGGAGGAAGGGTTATGTCATATAGGGTTTTTCCTTATTCAAACCCTGTGTTAGTGTTTCCACTTCCATAATGGTCATGCCAATGATAAGGAGCCTATCCTTTTGAGGGGTAGGCTTTAAATGATAAAATGAATGATGAATCACCAATAGAATGAAACCCACCACTCAAAAATGGCTTCCTTGAAGGAATAAAGTCATGCAAATCTCCTCAAGGTTTGATTATTTCTTGTTTGATTTGCTTGAAGGCCTACAAGGGTTAGATCTCACAAACACAATGATAACATAAAAATTAAGGAAATTACAAAACAACATGATGAATGCTTGACATGATTCTTTACTAGAAATAATATTACAGTAATATTCACAAATCTTCCCTTGATTTCCCTTGATTGATCTTAGGATCTTCAACTTGCTCTCTTTTCATAAATTGCTTCCTTAATGCTTAAAATGAGAGGAAAGCATGCTTTTATATGTATTTTAATTAATCCTTTTGGGCAGGGGCTGACCTGAGGTCATTTTCAAATCATAAAATCCTACCAATTGAAATTTAGGACATTCAAAATATTGCTTTTTGGATAAGGGCGACTTAGTCCAAAAATGGTGATAGTGTCTGACACTTTTTGGCCCAAATTTATATGGATGAAGGTAAATTAAATGTTTTTTATTAATTTGGACCCGAAATTGGTAATTAAATGATTATAATTAAAGTTATAGGCAAAATAAGGTGTCAAAGTAGTGTGAAATTTTCAAGGGTGATAATTTATGATATTACATTTAGCCCCTACTTTAGTGGGAGTATGAACTTATGCTCAAACTCACACTAAAGGAAGAATATGTCAAGAAGGGTTCAATTGTCCAAACATTGAAGAGGTAGGATGGAAATGAATCTAGGCGGATGCACAAGCCCCCAAGATTCAAGATCCCATGGAAAACCAGCATAGGGACAAAGGAACACACATGTGAAGTGAAATGCAACATGGAAAGCATGAAGCATACATAATGAAGACACATAAAATGCAAACATAATGTGAACATCAAAAAAGCACAAAAACAATGCAAAAATGATATAAACACATAAAAAAACACATGGTTAATACTAAAAGGATTCGAGTCAGTAAGGAAAAGAGACCTCAGTCTTAAATTTGTCTCAAATACCAAACACCATCCATCGAATGTGCTATCTAATCAAAATAATACTCTCACAAGGATGTAAAATCACTTATGAGACACAAAGTATCACTTTAGGAAGCACATAAATTTTAACGTCAAGAGGACGCACGACAAACTCACCTAAGAAGGTGCATAAACGTCTAAGGGGATGAATTGTTAACCATGCCTCAAGGGGCGTTATAAAAAACACCACCACCAAGGGGGTATTTCAATAAGTCAAATCTCACATGATGTGATGGATAGGGGTAATATATGCCCCCCTTAAAATTTCAACATACTTGCTATGTTGGAATTTTAAGGAATAAAAGGGGAAGAGGGAACCCTTGAAAAGAACACACACCTCCAAAACTAGTTATCCTTTCCCCCCAAGTGTAGAGGCAAGGACAGATAGACACAAGAGAATATCATGTTGCTGCCATGGAAAATATGGTTGCACCTAAGATTGTACCACCATGAATGACAATGAAGCTAAAAATGCCCCATAGTGATGAGAAACATAATAGAATAAAGACCATTATTGGTTAGAAGGATTAGGTGCATCAACACATGGAAGAGCACCACAATAGTTAATTTTGTATATTTTATTACTCAAGGCTTGACAACCATTGGTAGAATGACCATGCACTCGATGGTATTGAACAAAATGAGTTTTTTTTATAAAATTTATTTCATGTTTTTAGAGGGAGAGATATCAAGTAGGCTTTGAGAAGCCTCAACAAAATATGCTCTTGATCAATAGTAGGAGACATTCCTCTCTTTTGTGAAGAAAATCTTGCTCACTTACTACAAGATGTCATACATACAAAGGATGATTAAGCATTAGATGAAGATGGGGTGAAGGTTGCAAACCTAGACCCTCTAGGGAAAAATATGGTATAGACTCACTTGATTCCTATCATTTTGTTCCATGTTTACATTATGTCCATTTTTGAAATAATTTTTTATCCAAACCCATAACATTCTTCCAACTCAGATGAAGATATCATATCTACATGCTCCTAAGAAGAATTGGCATTTTCCTAAGCACACAAATCCTTTTTATTTTTTTTAAAGTTAGGCATCTTACACTCATGATGGATGAAAGCTAAAGACCCCCCATCACCATCATGGGTGATGTTTTTGGATTTGTTGACGTAGAACTAGATACAACACAAAAATATTTAGGTTTAGATTGTGAGATTTTGTACTCTCATATAAAGGAGGATGTAAAATCTAATGAACCCCAATAATAATCTAAGAGTTTTGTTACAAATAACATACAATCAGGATTATCATTGATTTGTATAGGCTTTGGACGTTGATGGTGAGATTTTAGACTCCCTTTTGAAATAAGGTGTAAAATTTAACAACCCCCAATTATCATCCAAAGATTTCATCATGGGTAAAACATACTCTTCTTTGTGTTCAACATGTATGGGTTCTAAATTTGAAGTTGGAATCAAAGTATTAAGAGAGTTGGAAGTATTATGTTCATCCTCAACTTGTAAATTATAACTTTTTTCATCTACTTTAACCGTGTATATCTTGTTATTATATTTGTACTTCATCTCGTGGTGAAGAGTATACGAGACTCCCTTCATGGCATGGATCCTTGGTCTACCTAGGAGAAGATTATATGAAATAGTTCTTGGAATGATATAAAAAAGTGTTTATAAATTCACGAGTCCTACCTTAATGGGTAGTGTGATTGTCCTTAATGGGTTCCTAGTAACATTGTCAAATCCATTAATAGAAAGGTCATTAGGTTCTATTAGATTATTGTCCACACCAATTTTATCCTAAAGATCAATGCTACAAACATTAAGAGCTGATCCATTATCTATGAGGGTACACCTAACTCTAGTTTTGTTAACAGCCACCATTATCATTAAGGCTTCATGTTTATTTTGAATCTCAAGCAAGGGTAATTCATGTTGAGGGAATGCAATATCCAAATTTGTCACTTGCATACAATCAAACAAGGCTGCTACATCATTGAATTTAACATAAGTTGTGACATCAATATTTTGCAAAGCCTCTTGGAGAATCTTGTAGTATGTAGGTGATGTTTGAATCAAGTCCCAAAGCCCAAAGATTTTGGATGGATTAGTATGAAGTTTCTCAACAAGATCATATTCTTTACCACTACACTGAGGAATATTAGGTGTAGGTGGAAGGTATGGTTGAGGAAATGGAATGGATGTTGGTGTTTTTTTTTCTTGCTTATTATTTCTAGTGCTATATGTGTGAGCAACTACATGATAACTTGGTTGATGTGACACATGATTACTAGTGAGTTGTTTTGCAAAGTTTAGGATATGGCCATGAGTTTTAGGAGGTCCTATAATGAGAGGTGACTTAGGAGGTCCAATAATTAGAGGAATTTTAGGAGGTCCAATAATTAAAGGAGTGTTAGGAGGTCCAATGATTAAAGGAGTCTTAGGAGGTCTAATAATTAAAGGAGATCTAATAGCCAAATATGCATTCATAACCTCAACGGAGTTAACTACTTGTTGATGATCTTCTACCAATGGGGGATCTAATGTTACCTTAGCATATTCATCTATGAAATCCATCTTAATATCATTTGAAAGATGTATCAATGATTTCATCTTCTTGTTCCATAATATCTTTCCAAGTGGGAGAGGTATTGGGAGAGAAACAAACAAGATTCTCATGACACTCAATTATTGGATCCTCTAACACCAAGATACCTTCTTCACAAGTAGGTGAGGTATCGATAGAAGAAAAACTATGATTTTCATGATTGTTAATGATTCCATCATCTTGCACCAAAACCTTCTCACAAGTAGGAGAAACATTGGGAGAAGAACTAACATGATTGTCAATTATTTCATTTCATTTTCTTATATTGTTCTCATAAGTAGAAAGATCATAATTATACAATCCATGTGTTACCATATCAAAACCACATATTTGTAAAGGAAACATGTTTTTCTATCCCTATGGATCAAATGAGAAAAATCAAATAGTTCTGAAAACATAATTACAAAACAAAAACCAGATTTGAATAGAGGACACACAAAGATTTGTACAAAAAAAATTAGCTCAAAATGACTGGACAAGGGCACCCAGGGCGACTATTTCTTGCATATATTTTTGCAAATTTTAAAAATTTGGAATGATAAACAGTGTCTGAGGGTCCTATGTCTCTGTGGTTCAAGTCTAAAAGTCAACAATTTTTTGGAAATGCACAAAAACCTAATTTTTCTATATGAAGCACATGCATACATGCAATTTTGGATAATTTTAGAGAAATTGAATAATTAAAATGATAATTTATAAAAATTAAAATTTGTAATTGACTGATTTTCCCAAAAAATACAAAAAAGTAATGCTTTTTGATCTTTTGGAATGAAAATACTATGCAATTTTGTCACTTTTTCAATATTTTTCACCAAAATATGCATGCATAAATGATCAAATAATTGTGCAATTAATTTTCTAAATTAATATAACTCAAATATAAACCATAGATGAGGAAAATTAGATCTAAAAAAAATCATATTTTTTTCAAATTATTTTCCAATTTTTATGATGAAAAACTAATAAAAATGGATAGTTTTTTGAAAATAAATGAAAATTATCAACAATTTTTTTAAACAACCTAGGTTTAAATTAAATTTTCATATTTTATGCATTGAAAAATAAAAAAAATTGTAAGTGTAAGACATGTCAGGTTCACCAAATGAAATGAAGGAAAAGTGAAACCCTAGGGCTTCACCCTAGGATTTCAATGGTGGCTTTTCCACAACATTTCATTTAAGATTTGAGGTACCGGGAGTTTGATAAATTTGGATAAGATATAGGAATAACTTATAAATTGAAAGGTGATTCAACCTACCCTTGAAAAAATCTAAAACATACTTAAGGATGACATGCAATGAGATGTAAATGACTATACTGATGCAAAACAACAGATCTGGAAAGTCATAGAAAAATTAAGACTTCAAAATGGATTGAGCAGAGTACTATACACTTGTGGTTCAAATTTGATCCTAATTTTATGGGGAATTGTTTCCAAGGGTGACTATATCCTTGTTGACAAATTTTAGATATGTTTTCACATTCCTCTAGATTTAGATCAGAGCTTTCATTTCCTCCATTTTGCACTATCATATCACTGTCGGCTACTAAAATAATCAAGTTTTTGTTTGTTGTCAAGGTGTAGAGTTTGCATGAAAGAATGAGAAATTTTCCTTCAAACTTCTCCCAATCTTATTCAAACCTAAAACCTACACATTCAAAGAGGAAGGAAGGGTTGTGCCATATAGAGGCTTGGCTTAGTCAAACCCCGTGTTAGTGTTTCCTCTTCCACAATGGAAATGCCAATGATAGAGAGCCCATCCTTTTGAGGGATAAGGATAAATGGTAAAATGAATGATGAATAACCAATGAACTACAACTCACCACTCAAAAATGGCTTCCTTGAAGGACTAAAGTCAAGCACATCTCATCAAGGTTTGATTATTTCTTGCTTGATTTGCTTGAAGACCTACAAGGGTTAGATCTCACAAACATAATGATAACATAAATATGAGATAACTTACATAACAACATGATGAATGCTTGACTAAAAATAATTTTCTAATAATATTCATAAATTTTCTCTTAATTGCCCTTGATTGATCTTGGGATCTTCAACTTGCTCTCTTTTCATAAATTGTTTCCTTAATGCTCAAAATGAGAGGAGAACATGCTTTTATATGTATTTTAATTAATCTTTTTGGGTAGGGGCTGACCTGGCCCATCATTTTCAAATCATAAAATCTTGCCAATTGAAATTTATGACATTCAAAAAAAAAAAAATTGGATAATGGAGACTTAGTCCAAAAATGGCAATAGTGTTCAACACTTTTTGGCTCAAATTTATAGGGATGATGGGAAATTAAATGTATTTTCTTAATCTAGCCCCAAAATTGGTAAATTATTATTATAACTAAAGCTATAGTAAAAATAGGGTGTCAAGGTAGTGTGAAATTGTCAAGGGTGACAATTTATGATGCTACAATATTAGAATTTTGAGAAGTGAAAATTTTGGATTTTTTAAAATAAATTTGTTTCAATGAGAAAGAATGGACAAAGAGTGAAGAAAAAAATAAAAATTTAATGTGTAAAAAGATTATTTTAGAAGATGAATTGGAAAAATTTAAAAGAAAATTGAAGAACTAGAAAAGGAAAATAGTTTACAAAAGGATGAAATACCAAAATTGAAAGCTGAAAATAATTTATTGGAAGAATCCCTGAAGGAAAAAAACTTTTAAAATTCTAGGACTATGTTATATGATACTTCTTGTGATACAAACGATTCTAGTTATTCATTTGATTAATCATTTAATAAATGTGATATAACTAAAACTTCTTTTGAAAAATGATAATGATATTTTTGAATCTATAAGTCTTGATAGTTGTGATGATAATGACAAAGGATGTTGTCCAAAGGATGTTGGTTTTAAGATGACAAGAAGAGTGGGATATGCAAGATTTATTTTAAAGAGCCCATTATACCATTTGTGAGGCTAATCAATGAAGGTCCTAGAAATGGAAAAGAAGATGATGTTACATGTACAACAAGTTCTAACAATATTCAAGAAATGTAATATTCTCATTTTCATAGGAAAGGACATAGAAAATAAATGTGTTGGGATCTTCATCCTTGTAGCATTTATGGATTGAAAAGAAATCTAAAAAATGTGTTGGAATAAAAATTGGAAGAAAGAATCTATGATAGAATGTATGCAAATGAATAATAGATGAAATGATGCATCTAATATCAAAGAAAAGACAACATATATGTTTAAGAGGTTGCACAAGCATAAATATTCATATGTTGTTATCTGACTTTCTCCCCAAGAGAAGAGAAAACTATGAAATAACCCTTTAGAATTAAAAGGGAGATAGAAAATAAAGAATATTATGATCCTTTGGTTAAAAGAGAGATTAATAAAGAATATGTATAAACACTCTTTAAAAGGGGGAATAATAAAATTATTTATTTAAATAATTATTATAAGGTAACCTTTGTGAAAGGGTGCAATGGTTTGGAAACCACCCCTTAAAGCTTATAAAAATTATTTATGTGAGACTTGGAAAGGGGCATGGAGAACATTCAATGAGAGAAGAGAAAAAGGAAAAGAGAAATTGAGAGGGCACAAAGGAGTTAAGGTTAGGGTCATTGGTTGGCATTGAGACATTTGGAGAAGGGGCACATAGTGTATGTCCAACTCAAAGTACAATGTACACCCGAGAGTGTCTTCGTCAGGGTTGTGTTATTTATTCCATGAGTTAGGTTGGGTTCTATGTAAGAACCGATTTCCTTTGGGGTGCATCCTTGCCATGGAGAGCCTAGACCTATAACTATTCCTTTGAGTGCTAGATAACAACCTCTCCATGATTTACATATATGTGTTAAATTTTATTTGCAATCATTATTTTAAATGTTTAATTTATTTAATTATTACTGCTTATAAATATTATAAGTGTTTTCATCATCCAGTTATTGATGTATATTAATAATATTTGATGGATTAATTATTATTGCATAGTTTAATTATTATTGTTTCAAATATATATCTTTGTTAGAATAGATTTAAATGTATCTATTTAAGAGTCTATTAAATTTCTGATTTTTTTCTTAGAAACGTTTATTCTCATAAGATGTTTTTTGTCAAATTAATGGTTGAGTTGTTCTAAATATGTATGTTAACTAGGTTTATAGTGGTAAAGTTATTGTAGATATGTATGTTAACTATATTTATAGCTATTCAAGAGTGGTAGAATTAATATGTGGAAGGAGTGGAAAAGATAACATTTAATATGACAAGGTTAAATAGTAGTTAGTTAAGAAAGTTTATATTGTATAAATAGAAAGATTATCCATGAGAGTTTTATTTGCTTTTTGTTAAATAAAATGCATATAGCTATCAAATTATAAGGAATAATACAACTACCACAATGCATCTATTAAATATTAGGCTATAATACATGGGCCATCCAATCACATAAATAATTTAGGTTCACAATGGTAATTGGATTTGACATGTAGCTTTGACTTGATAAAGACATTGAGTTTTGATGGTTCTAATGTTTAATAGAATTCCTCTACATGAACCATCACATAAGGCACATAACTCAAATCCATACATTTACATAGATCATTGAGTGGAAGAAGTTTTTTTTATTCTTTTCAAAATATTTAGGAATTTTATTCATATTATTGTTTAATATAGATATTTCCACGATTATCAATAAATAATGAAGTTGCATATTTTTTTCATGTCAATGCATAAAAGTAATTTTTTTTGTTATGAAACTACATTTAATATTTTTTTAGAATTTGCATTGATATATGTTTTTTATTATTTTGAGTTGAGATCATTATAGTATTAACAAATAGGGAGGCTCTTTTTTAAGTCAACATCTTCAAAAAAAAAAAATGGTTAACAATGTTATTTTATTTCTTTCATTATTAGTTGTTCACAAGACATTAAATCATATTGTCTAGGGTTGGTTGAGGAGAACATACCAAAGTATTTATTCACACTATTGAATTCTCATTGTGTAAATCCTAGTTTGAGAACCCAAAGTAGCATATTTATGGATATACCTTGTAACCTACAAGAGTGATCTAGTGAACTTTGTTTTGTGTGACCAACCCACTCCTATCTTTAATATCTTCTAACATGTATGAACTATTGTTATTGAAAAGCATCTAGAGTAGATAATTTTGTCCAAGGCTTATCTTCTCCTAAGTAAACCCTCTTGATTAGAGTGGCTTTACATTAATAATTAAGGATCAAGAAATTCAATATTAGGCATATATGTGTGTTAAATAAATTTGATACAAATCAAGGTGCAAAAAAATTGTTACATAAGTATATTTTAAGTTACATTGTGGGTCCATAACCCATAGGTCTGAAGATCATTTTCACATATTTAACTTTAGAACATAAGATATTTAAATGAGATGAATATTTTTGAGACCAAACATGGGACATGTCCAACTTTACAAGGGGAGAAACCACCTCTAAATTTTAATATACTCATTGCTCTTTCATGCTGCAAAAATAATTATGTATAGTTATGCCATATATGTCAGTTATATTGACCAAATATATTAATTTTTTTATTAAATTATGTCCATTTGAAGTGTCTATAGTTGCAACATTATTAAAGGGCATAGTGAAGGCTTTAAATTATCTTCATAAGTTAGAATTTATTTATAGATATCTCAAGCCTAATCACATTTTGGTAGATAATGGTGTTGCGGTCAAATTAAAATATTGGACTACATTTGTGAATGAAATGGGAAGCCCAACAAAATAATTTTATATGGTTTCTTGGGATCACTACTATAGAAATTTCTTGTGGTGAACCTCCTTACATGAAGAAAGATATAAAGATAGAAAATTTTAAATGAGTCTCATCTCATGGAACATGGGCCTTGATGTGTCAACAAGATCAAAAAATTAATAAGGGATAGGTTAGCTATAGATACCTAGCGCATTCTAGTTTTTATTCTAGGTGGGTGCGCTCTAGTTAAATTAAATGATGAATTAGTTCTAATGCTTCTCTATGAAGTGCTCTATGCATGTAAATAATTTATTATTTATATATTCATGTTAAGATGCCTAGAAAGATTTTAATGTTTTATTATATTGTACCTTG
Organism: Sequoia sempervirens; assembly: GCA_007258455.2. Lineage (NCBI taxonomy): Eukaryota > Viridiplantae > Streptophyta > Pinopsida > Cupressales > Cupressaceae > Sequoia > Sequoia sempervirens. The sequence goes on from VDFB02000017.1 coordinate 79,959,085, forward strand.
TTATTGGACTTGATCAATCCAATAACTTTGTACATGTGTCTTATAAATTATGTATAGGAAAAGAGGATACTTATGTAGTCTAAAATGCATGATTATCATCTTAGAATATATTTTGAGTATATAGATTATATGTAGTTTAATGATGAGTGACTACATAGTAGGGGATATGTATGTCATTCACTAGGTAAATGTTATGTCAATACATGATAATAATTTTGTAAATTTAATGTTGAAGATTCATGTAAGTGATTAAAACATCTATATTAAAGAACATGCATTACATGAGAGAAAAATTGATAAAGTTGAAATATATGTGATCAAATAGAATAAAAATTAGTTTCTTCAATTGAAAATTCTTGATATGTATGGGTGATCCCCCAATACTAGGTTACACTTTTTGGCCAATCTTGACATTGAAATCAACATTTTTCACTAGATCTTCATTTTCTCACACATATAGTAGCTAAACCCTTAAGAATTTGAAGATGAAGAAAACTAGTGATTTGTGAGATTTTGCGTGTAGATTCTAATTATATATTTAAAAAAAAATTTAAAAAAAAAATTATGAATCCTTTTATGTAATTTTCAAAAACTTATTTTTTCTACTAAACAATATTTTTAAAAAGTGATGTTTATTGTGTAACAACTTTTTTCATAGAAATGATACAATTCTAATTTTTAAATCATAGATTTTTCATATCAATATCTAGGACACGAATATTTTTTCATATTTTTTTGTTGCATATTTATTTTTTAATTAATTTTATAAGTCGAAGTAATTATAATTTAGATGGAGGTGTATTGTGTAGGACATAAATTTTTTTGTATACTTTTGAATTAACTTTTTTTTTTTGTTGGAATAAGGACATCAACACCTAGGAAACATGTATTTTTTATATATTTTTTTCTCTATTTTCCTATTTTTTTGTATGTGTGAACCAAAGAACTTGATGCTCATTGAAAAACCTACATTCATAAGAAATAAAAATAAATATAATAATTAAATTAAATATATTTAAAATTATACTTTTTGGGAAGCTTATAAGGGCTACATACTTACAAAACATAAATTTTAAATGAATTTATTTGATCCCCCAAAAGGTAAATCAAAAGTGGTTTTTTATCAACATTTTGATAGGCGTAGAGGAGACTCCATTATAGGTACAGTTTGAAATTAACGAGGTTCTATCTAAGGGGGTTTGATCAAACCCTCTTTAATTAAAATCCTTTAAGTGAAACCTTTCTAGGCTTAAATCATTATATTTTCTAAAAATATGTGATTTCAGGTAAAAATTAGGACATCCCAGAAAGTGTAACCCATTATTGTGGCAGCACCTATATGTATGTATAGTCCTCATAATTTTGATTGGAAAAATGGTTCTCTTGAAATTATTTGTTAAATTGAAATAAAATTAAAAGAGATATATGAATTAAAAGAAGAAAAGGATGTAGATGAATATATATATATAGAATAAATGTATTCAATGTCAATTTCTTCAATTACTGATTATATACTTTTTGGAGTTGTGATGCAGATGCATCTCATGCTACCGAGGACATTGATCAACTACTTTACGAGGGGAGAAAATAATTATGTGACTTTCTCACCAAGAGAAGAGAAAACTATGAAATAACCTTTTATAATTAAAAGGTAGATAGAAAATAAAGGATATTATGATGCTTTGGTTAAAAGAGAGATTAATAAAGAATATGTATAAACACTCTTTAAAAAGGGGAAGATTATTTATTTAAATAATTATTGAAAGGTAACCTTTGTGAAAAGGTGTGATGGTTTTGAAACCACCCCTTAAAGCTTATATAACGCATTTATGTGAGACTTGGAAAGGGGCATGAAGAAAATTCAAGGATAGAAGAGAAAAGGAAAAGAGAAATTGAGAGGGCACAAAGGAATGAAGGTTAGGGTCATTGGTTGGGATTGAGGTATTTGGAGAAGGGGCATACAGTGTGTTTCCAACTCAGGGTACATCGTACACCCAAGAGTGTCCTAGCTAGGGCTGTGTTATTTATGTTGTGAGGTAGGTTGGGTTCTATGTAAGAACCAATTTCTTTTAGGGGTTCTTCCTTGCCATGGAGAGCCTAGACCTATAACTATTCCTTTGAGTGCTAGATAGCAGCCTCTCCATGATTTATAGATATGTGTTAATAAATTTTATTTGTAGTCAATGTTTTCAATGTTTAATTAATTTAATTATTACTAATTATAAATGTTATAAGTGTTTCCATCATCTAGTTTTTTTTTTATCAATAAATAGATGCTTGTGGGGTAGCACCCATAAAGTGAACAAAATAAAAATATAGATTGCTTCAAACCCACTATTGGGGAGCACAAAAACCTACTTCAGACCCAAGAATGGGGAGCACAAAAAAGCAACACCAAACCAAGTTTACCCTTGCCTACAAACTTGCTAGTTTCCCTCATTTTCTTTGGGAAATTCTACATTACATCTTACACCATTTCACCACCTTTAGAGTGGAATTGGAGGTGCATGTTAAATTTCTCCTCATTCTTCTTCCTTTTCCTTTGCACCTTCATCCAATTTTCCTTTGACGAGCCACCACCCATGTCCTCTACTTTACCTCTGATTATTTGGCTTCCCTCTGGAGACATTACTTTTGAATTTCCATCCTTGACACTATGATGACCTTCATGAGGAGATTCTACCGAGGCCTCTAAATCAACATGTTTCCCTTTTTGCTCCCAGTTTCTTTTCTTTGGGGTCGTGGTGGGGGTTTTTCTAGGTGAAGGAGCATCACCAAATAAAATTAACCACTGTAAAGGATGTAACCACTACCTTTGGAGTGGCTTGGGAATCACTTAGTGGAGCCATGCTCGAGGAAACATCAACAAATTTTAGTGGCACATCAACCTCACCGTCTAAACCATTCTTTTCCACCGAGTAATGCTGGGGGGTAACTTCTTTCCACCAAGTAGCTTGGATTCCATGCCAATGTTTTGAGCAGTGTGCAACCATATGACTAGTGCTGAAACATCGATGCCAATGAAAAGGTAATCCTTCATAATCGAGCATTTGATTCTATTCCATCCCTGCAATTTTTAGGACATTCATAGGGATATCTTTGGTTGTGTTTATCTCCACTAATATGCAAGCGTAGGTAGTGTGCAAAAAAATTGAGGATCCTTCATCCACCTCCAAAAACTTCCCCAATGAATTTCCAATGGCTTCAAAGCATGAATCACACCAAAACTATAGAGGAAGATTTGGCAACCTTACCCAGACTGGAACCAAGTCGAAGGATTTTGTGAGAGGGTTGAAGGAGGGGTGCCAGGGTTTCAATATTAATAAATGTTGCTCCTTCCAACTCCATTGATATTCATATAGAACTATATTATGATCCTTCACATTATCAAAAACCACCCCACAAAACCCCCTTGCGATGGGGTAAATTTCTACATCCCCCTCCAATATAGGTCTCCATATTTTTGTAATCCAATCATGCAGCTCCACAAGGCTTGGCCAAAACCCCCAGCATCTACCAACCAGCCCCTGTCCTAAAAAATAAGATATATTTTTAGCCACTTCATCAACAATCTCCCCCATGAAATAAACCGTTGGGGAAGAGGTTGCGCACTGAAGAGCCCTAGGAGCCTTCCGCTCACCACGATTGATTATCTCAACCCCTGATCTCCCCACCTAGCCATTACTCATCTCCCATTTATTTTATGAAGAATGACACCAAGTATTCATATCATCATCCTATCTCTAAAACCCCAGTGAAGATGCAAGCCATCCATTAGGGTTTGAGGCCGATTGATTCTTCTTCTTATCCTACCCATGGTTTATCCTTTCTTGTCCTTCCACCACCATCGAATATGAGTGACCATGGTTAGCAGCACTCGGCGATTGAGGATATTATCGCTAACCATCACTTGGGCTAGAGAAGGTTTCAATAGAGTCACCAAAGGATTCCCTAGTTTCGTCAGTCGACGGAAAAGAAATCACTTCCCTCCCATATGACAATCCTTGTTTCCGCCATGCCTCCAATATTTTGCTTGATCCAACTTAGTGGTGGGAGAGAAAGCCAAAGTTTTTCACAGAGCACTGGAGAATGTTGAAGTAAACATAGAGCAATTTTTTGATACTGTATCACAATTTTCATCATCCAATTATTGATGCATATTAATATTAGTAATATTTGATGGATTAATTATTGTTGCCTAGTTTAATTATTATCGTTTCAAATAATATATAATTGTGTTTGTTAAAATAGATTTAAATTAATTTATTTAGGAAATAGTGATCTATCACATATGTAAAATATGATAGGAATCAAGAAAAGTTTAAATGTTTGAGTAGAGATAGAGCACGCCAAGGTGGGTGCTATTGAGGAAGAAGTACTATCCTTGAAAGAACAAGGCACTAAAGTGATGGCATAAAGAAGAGAGGAGTGTTAAATGCATAAGACAACTAAGAGGGGGATGAATCAGTTTTACATTAAAACATCAAAACCCTCACTAACATTCAAAATCTACATTAGTCTCTTAAACCCTTAACAACCATTAAACCCTTATCATGCATTAGCAGAATATAAACATGGGAAATACTAATACAAACACATCCAAACACATAAGAACACCAGATTTATGTGGAAAACCCAAGAAAGAAAAAAACATAGTGAGGATTCTAGATCATAATATAAAGTAATTACAACACCAAATACAATAGGCTCACTATCAGAGGGCTCACTACCTAAAAGAAAGAAGGGCTCACTGCTAGATTAGAAAGAAGAAGAAATAATATTGTTACAATGAGAAATCCATCTCAAAGAAATAGAAAAGATCCACCACTGCATCACTAGATCATTCACACTCTCTTTGAAAAATGTAGACACCTTCTACTCACTGCTTCTAGTAGTCTTAGGCATTAAATCTCACATTGCATTTCTCACTTTCACACTTCACATCTCAAAAATTCCCACCACACATCACACACTCATCCTCCATCAATTCATCACACATATATACCATACTCAACCTTGAAAACAATCTACAAGGTCAGCTATGCACCTCAAACGTACAAATTTAAATTAGGTTAGCACTAAAACATTCCTGTGGTGGAGAGGAATGAAGGTGGAATCTAACAAACTTTAAATTATACCTAAAGATCCATATATACATACCATTCCATGCTTCCACAAATATCAAAGCATATCCATAATTAATGTAAACACCCAAGGTCAGTCGAACTTGTGTTAACACCATTAAACATTTAAGTACACACTTCCTTTGATCCTACAAATTTCAAACCACATGCAACACTAAAACACAATCTGGAATATTCCATCAACACCTTGAAATCCAACAAATCCTTTGCTACAACATACACTTGAAAGATATATTCATTCTATACACTCAGTTAACCTTCCACACAAAGTAACTCATGAATCCAACCTTGCAGAGCACCAAAACTCAAACAACTCAAGTTGAAGATAGATATGAAAAATATAAGCACACTCCCAAATCTGCAAGATGAGAAACTACAATGCGGAGAAATGTAGAGAAAAACCATTTCTCCTAGACAACACTACTTCATATTTCTCACATTGGTGAACACAAATTCTTCTGCCACATGATCCAAAACCTAAAACTCTAGATATAACACCATTAAATACCCCTGATCAACACATCTGAATCACACTTGAGCAAATATTCAACCATGAAGAACTATGGAGCAAAACACTGAACACTACTTTGTCATACTAAACTCTCTTTACCACACTGAACTTTCTTTTAATCAAATTTTCTCAAAAGCACTTGGAAACCAAGCATTACAAACACCAACTCAACATCCACAACACCTTCTCATCATCTCAACCACACAAGATTTTGAACATCCATAAACATATGCTCAACAAGGCAACACTAGAGGTTGACATTACTGAGACTACTAATGACAACATAATGCAACCAATCAAAGCGTCTCCATAGGTTGACATCAATACAACAACATAGATCTATTGAAATCAATGACAACACAAACTTCCAACAAGGAGATCCAAAAATACATGATTGCTAAGAAAAATTAGGGAAAATTCTCGGGCAATAAAATGAATAAGGGATGTAAGATGAACAAATCAGTAGAAAAACACCATTTCTAAAGAGTGATGTGTACTATAAACCACATAACTTTTTTCTATGAAGGATAAAAATAGTACTATAAACCACAAAAAAAATTTCTATGTGTACAATAAAATGAATAAGGAATGTAAGATGAACAAATCAGTAGAAAAACACCATTTTTAAAGAGTGATGTGTACTATAAACCACGTAACTTTTTTCTATGAAGGATAAAATTCTATTTTTTTCAAATTTAGATTTGTAACTACAATATCTAGAGGATGTATTTGGTTTCACAATGTTTTATTGATTTTTTTAATTAAGTTTTGAAGTCAAACCAATTACAATTTAGACATAGGTGTACTATTAGGAGCATAAATTTTTTGTATGTATCAAAATTCAATTTTTTTTGTTGGAATAAACCCATCAATACCTAGAGGACATGATTTTTTAGATTTTTTTTCTCTATTTTCCTATTTTTTCATGTGTGAAACAAAGACCTTGATATCATTGAAAAACCTAAATTCACAAGAAATAAAAAATAAATATAATAATCAAATTATATATATTTTAAATTATTCTTTTTGGGGAGCTTATAAGAAGGACTACATACTTACAAATCATAAACTTTAAATGAATTCATTTGATCCCCAAAAGGTAAATCAAAAGGTGGTTTTTTATCAACATTTTGATAGGTGTAGAGGAGACTCCATTATAGGTATGGTTTAAAAGTAGCAGGGTTCTATCCAAGGGGTTTGACCAAACCATCTTCAATTAAATTCCTTTAAATGGAACCTTTCAAGGCTTATTTTCTAAAAAAATGTGTTTTCAGGCAAAAATCAGGATGTCCCAGAAAGTGTAACCCATTACTGTGGCAACACCCCGTGCCAAGGAGGGTGTTGTTGAGCATGCAAATGGGGTTGTTGTTGAAAAGGAATTAGAGAAAGTGAAAGGGGCTATGGATAAATAGAGGTAGAGAAAATGAAAGGTACCTAGAATTGATGGATCATGAGGAAACTATGGAGAAACCCAACAAAATGGTAACACCTTATATATTTATGATATAAAAGTGAAAATAAAAATAGAAGTGAAAAAAAATTAAATAAAGGGAAAATTAATAAAGATTAGAAGATAAAAAAATCCCAAAGTATGTAATCCCTTATATTAAGAGACCAAGTGAGGAAATGGCAGGCTCTTTGATCCATGCCATCCCTAGTGCCACTTATATTGAAGAAAACAAAGAACATATTGATAAATAGTTGAGAAGATAAGAAAAAAGAAAGGAACATAAAATATGGATATAAATAGTAGTGATTATATTGAAACCAATGATGAAATAGAGTGGAGAAGACTTATGATAAAAATTAAAATCTTAGTATGGCATAATTGTAAGATTTATCCCAAATATGTTGGAATTGGGGATGTTGAAAATTATCTAGAGAAAATGAAGAAAGAAGAATCTTGTTCAAGGAGATTAGAATGACAGCCCTAGATGTTACTTTGATAAGGAATGTATGAATATGGTGGGAAACCCATAAACAAAGCATCCTCACATGGAGAAACCTATAGATTGCAATTAAATGTAAATTTGTAAAGAAGGAATGGCTAATGCACAAGATGCCTATTTTTAAAGGAACTTCCAATCCATAAAAACATCTTAAATATTTTGAGAAGTTCTTGACTAAAGGGAAGAAACTAAAAATTTAATATGGATCCACCTATTTTATTGGACTTTAAAGTTACTACCTCATTCTTGGTATACACATCAATAACATAAAGGACAAACAAAGGACTCGGATAAGCTAAGAAAATATTTTGTTAAATTCTTTAATTTTTGTGACCGAGATGAGAAGATACATCAAGTACATAAAAGGATCAAAAATATTGTCACATTCCAAATTAAAAAGGTACAAATTAAAATCAATAGGAATAAATTCAAGATGGCACCACAAGATGTTACAAATTGTGACATCTTGATTTTTGCTTGCATAAACTTTATTTGATAATAAATGGAACTAGATGAGACCATTGGAAAATATGTGTTTGAAGCATAGATTAATGTGTTTCTGTAAATTAGATGTTATCTTTAAAATGGATGCTATTGTGAATATTTTGATTATTGATTATGGTTTTATGAGCTAACCTATTGATGAGATATCGAGTGCAAATGAGTACAGGAACATGTTGAAGGTGAGAACATGGCTGAGATAGAGATGACCTAGCTGCCCAACAATAGTTAGGATGATGGAAATCCTATGTACACACTCACGTAGTTGCATTCATCTTGCATTGTGAATGATTATGTTATGTATTGTGTTATCATGAATATGCCATTGCCTATCGTGCATTATGATTTAAATAATGACTATGTCTTATGGTTGTTTTATTTGTGAAAATTAATTTAATTGGAAAAATAAAATATTTTATTTTCAAATGTTTGATAATGATAATTCTCATAATTTATATTTATATATAATAATGATATCATTATTTTTATATAAATAGCTTACTATTAAAAAGAAAATAAAAATTAAATTAAATAAGTTTTAAATTCCAATGATTTGCATGATAAATCATGCTATCTTGGCATGAGGAGAAAGTTCAATTCTAAAAATAAGAGATATTCCAACTAGATTTTAACACTTTGCATGGGAATATGAAAAACTATGAAAAGAGGGCGAACATTTTTTTATCATTATTGTCAATGACTAGGAGGATTCAATCATGGAATCTGAGCAGAGTGAGGAGTTAGCATGCAGTGCAGGAGACTAGGTATTACACTATTATTGATGTTTGTAACATGGCTTATGAGTGCATGGTAAAGGATTAATTAGAACCAAACCTACAAATTTAAATGATGAATGAGATTGTTATTGTATCATGGGGTTTGAAGGATATTTTTTTGTATTGTAGCATATATTTAATTCCTTGTATCAATACATATATATGTATTGTTATACCTGTGCATACATAACAAAGCCTGTGTGTTGACCTTACTACCTCAATATATGGCATCGATCTTCTTATAAATTTTTTGTGGCAATTGAATATATAGTTTTGTACCCCTGTCATGCATGGATGTTTATGTTGAATTTATTAGGAATTTTGATTTCCATATATATATATATATGTGTGTGTGTGTGTGTGTGTGTGTGTGTGTGTGTGTGTGTGTGTGTGTATTTATATCATCATATTGACTCACTTGTAGTGCTTGAAACCATAGAATCGACCATGTTCTCATGAATATTCATGGTTGTTATAAGAACCTACACATTGATTATTATGTATAATACTAAATAACAATTATGCATATCAATTTATAATATATATGTATATATATGGTATGAGTTTATTATGTTAGTGTAAATAGTGGCTTTATCCATCTAGATAGGATATCACCTTTCTAGGATTAACCTATTCACACCTAGCTTAAGTTTACTCTTGTCTCACTTCATAGCATTGAGACATGTGTCCTCATAACTTGAGACACCTATTGACACTTTCTCACCCACTTTTCAAGTGAGCTCACAAGACTCCCACCTATAGAGGGGTATTCAGTAGTTCAATCCTACCTTCCTACCTCCTCATCCTTGCCTATATATGCAAGTATTGATCATTGTATCATACACTCTTTGTTTTATATTTGATAGACATACTTTTGTGTATATTTCATTCACTTGTGGAAGTTGTTTCATTCTCTCGTATCTTGGCATTCTCCAACATGGTATCAGAGCCATGAGAGCATGCTTCTTCATACATCAAGGTGAATCCCACACATAGCCCTATCAACGGAGCATCATAGAGCCAAATGGAAAGCATGATCACATTCAGAAGGCTTGAGAAATGAAAAAATACCTTCTATTTCATCAAATTTGATAAATTTGAAATTTTACAGTTTTTTGCCTTTTTGTCGATTGTACAAAAATTGTAAAAAAAAATGAAATTTTTTTAGAAGAGAGCCAATTTTCCCTCTACCAATCTACCAATCTACCCATTTTGGGTCAATATTTGTGATCTTTTTTATCATTGGTTTGTGGCAATTTGGATAAATTGTTTGCAAGGTATTTGCATGTTTTTTAGTAGCTAGTTTACTTTGTTGTAGGCAATCAATCTTCATTTATCTTTTATTTTCTAGAGCAATCTAGAATATTAGTAGTTCTCCTCTCAAAGGGGTATTTGTATCTTTTGTGTCTAGCTTTCTCTTCTCCCATTCAAAGGGGTGTTTTATAATTTTTGGCACATGGAACAAAATCTTGCAACCTCTACACAAGAAGCCTTGTTATTTTGCAAGCTTGTCCTTCCATAAATTGGTGGCATTTTAATTGTTAAAGAGTGTTAATAGAAGAGACACACTTTGTCCAAAGAAGTGGTGGCTTCAATCCAAAGTTTTCATTAGCATTTCCAATACTCCATTGGCAGTTTCAATCCAAAGTTTTCATTAGAACTTCCATTGGGGCGACATCATTCAAAGTGATTGCACTCTACATAAGGCATGAAGCAACAACATCGACTTGCACACCAACCTAAAAATACAACATATAAAGTGTTCTTCTAACATTTCTTGGTTTGCATAGTGACCTAAAATCATTGACAATTTGCACATTACATTAAGTGTAAGGCGCACTTTGTGGCCTCACGCATCTTCCTTTGCAGATTCACACACTAATTCCAAGAAAAAATTGCCACACTAAGTGTTTCACTTGTCCTCCAAAAACCATGTGGTATCCATAGAGGAAATTCAAATCTTCTACACACCTCCTTTATTTGGCTAAAGGCACATAGCTCCAAATTCCCAAGACTTAGTCAATAAAGGTGGTTTTTTACAACATTTCTTCATAGTTAGCCTATATCATCATAGTATTTTATGATATTGTCACTGTGGTATTTGTTACATCTGCAACATCTCATTTGAACTGTAATAGTGTGTTAATCACCAAATTTTTATTTTAAGTTGTCAAACTTTTGCTAATTATCAGTTTGACCATCAAGTTTAAAAGGGGGCCCTTTTTTGGTTTTGCAGAACTTTTCAATGGGGAGTCCATTTTAATTTTAAATAGTCGTCGGAAAGCTCTTTTCAGGATCAACATTTTCACATCAACATGTTCTCAAAATTATACATTTTAATCGATTTTTATCCTCCAAAAATAAGTTTATTTTATGCAATTTTCAATGGGGCATAACTTTCACCCCGTTTCTTTAAAATTGACAAACATTTTTTTATCAAATTCATCAAAATTTCACAAGGATTCCAGAATTGTAATCAAAATTCAGTTTTGGAAATCCCATTTTCACTATTTGTAAAAATATCCTTGATTATAAATGAACATTTTAGCTTCCAAACTTGACACAAGCTTGTAATTCTTGTTTTGTATCTTTTTGGGAGGTCTACAATTAGATATAATACAATTTTGAGTGGTTTGGTAAGGCACAATTCAAGTTCCTTGCTATGTATGCACCATGGATCCAAAAAATGACTTATTAACACCACATAATTTCCACACGCAAAAAGTCAAAGTACAACAACTACTTCAAGCTAAGGGGTTATGGAAAATGATCAATAGACAACAAATACAATTTACTAGAGTTTGAGCAGTTTACATATTAGGAAGCAATGGGTCTAATAGGTCTTCTTGTTTCCAATAATTTTCAATTTCACATTTCTAGTTGTACAACTCCTAAGAAAATGTGGATAAATTTTGAAGCTCTTTTTGGAAAAGTTGATAAGTTCAAGATTTTACAATTGGATGCAGAATTAACAACATTGTCTCTTTGTCTCTTGATTCATTTCCATCTATTGAAGACTTCTTGGTTTAGTTTAAGTCTTTTCTTTCTAGATTTCAAGGTTATGTCAAAACAAAAAAAGATAAAGAATGTGTCTTATTGATTCTATTAAATCTCAAAGGTCCTTATCAAATGTTTGCTTCTTCTTTCTACTCTATGATAGATGCTTTTGGAACAACACATGTAATGCCTTATTTTGAACAAATTTGTGATAGAATGACAAGAGAACAATCTAAATTAATCTCTATGGATGCTATAACCTCTTCAAAAAGTCAAGAATTAGTTGCTCAATCATCTAAGGGAAAGAAAACAACTAAGAATAAAGCTAAGGGATCCAAATCAGACACTTCATTGGATTCATATCCCTCATCAAAAGGAAAAACTCTAAGGACAAGCCCAAATGTGCTTATTGTACAAGAATATGGAATGAAGAACACCAATGTTACAAAAAGGAAATTGATGACTCGAAGACTATTCTTCAAAAAACTCAACTTCAATTGTCTAAAACAAGTGGTTCTTCCCTTTCTGCAACAACATCATTCACATTTTCAACAAAGGATAAGAATAAGGGTATAGCACTCATTGCTTCTGCAAACAACACATCATAGAAGTGGCTTCTTAATTCCCAGGAATCACACCACATGGCTACATCCAGGGAACTATTTTCTACATTTGAGCCTTGTTCATTCCTACCAATATTGGTGGTGAATAACACCAATATGCTAGCTCTTGGAAAAGGATCTATTTATATTGGAGAAGGAACATTCGATGATTACTTTATATACCTTATCAAATAATCTCCTTTCTATTTATCAAATTACACATAGTGGTGAAAGAAAAAAATAGTTGATTTTACACCACATTTAGTGATCATTAGAGATTTGTAGAGTAGAGACATCATTGCCATGGGTCATGCTAATCACGATTCCATATTGTATTCCTTTTATTCCTTTGGTCCTACTGACTTTGATGAAGGTTTGAGAATAGATAACACTGATACCTTCAGCATGCATAAGGAGATACAATTTGGCTATTTGAATCTTACAGTTTTATCCTCCTCATCAGTTCCTTCACCTTACATTGATATTATATCTCCTTCATACTACATGCTTCTTTAGTATTGAGTGTTCCTACATTGGTTTATCATGATTTAGGGTAGTAGGATATTTGTAGTTGTGTTTCCACTACAATTGAATGGTATGATTACTGGCATGGCACATCAAACTTGTTTAGTGAATCCCATTTTACAAAGTTGGCAGGCACCTTTGATGACAACCGCATAAACGTTGTTGTCAACACATCTACATATTTGGTTTTTGTTCTACATCAATCTTCACATGCAGCATTTGAGTAGCTTTCAAATTTTCACTATTGTATTTGGATCTTGTGCATAATTCAGAGACTTCCATTCCTCTCACATGGGAAGATATCATGAACCAATCTACAATTCATTTTATTCCACGAGGAAGAAATTTTTTTTAACATTCAAGGATTACATTTTGTATTCTTCTTCGAGCATCACTCAATAATGTAGGTTCTATATTCTTATGGGGGGATCCATAGTCTCTCTTTCTCTCTCCTATGGGGGGAAAATTTCATGTACCTAAGTGATAGAATTAGTCCTTAGGGGTCATCATGAGTCCTTCTATCACTTTTCTTCTTCACTTGTACATTTCATTTCATTGCATTTCTCTTTTAGAGAGGGGCTTTTAATTCCCTTCTAGGTTTTCTCCTTTACTCCACTTTATATGAGATATTTTTACATGAGTACCTAACATGGTCTAGTATCTGAGACTCATCATTAGTGCATGCATTACTCCCTAAGTTGCACTTAATGGGGGTGTTAGTGTAAATAGTGTCTTTAACCATCTAGATAGTATATCACTTTTTTAGGATTGACATATATTCACACCTAGCTTGAGTTTACTTAGGATTTTTCTACTTTTGTCTCACTTCATAATATTGAGACATGTGTCCTCATGACTTGAGACACCTATTGACACTTGCTCACCCACTCGTCAAGTGAGCTCAAAAGTGTCCCACCTATAGAGGGGTAGTTAGTTGTTCAATCCTACCTTCCTACCTTCTCATCCTTGCCTATATATGTAAGGATTGATCATTGTATCATACACTCTTCATTTTATATTTGATAGACATACTATTGTGTATATTTTTTTCACTTGTGAAAGTTGTTTCATGCTCTCGTATCTTAGCATTCTCCAACATATTATACCTGAACTAATGAAAATTTTGTGACTATAACCATATATGAATTCTTTGTTGTTGTTATAAAACCACTGTGTTATTCCATAATTTTAGCATATTTAAATAGTAGTATAAATTAAACATTTTATTTCTACTGTGATGATTCTATAGTAAAACCGTAAAACTGAATATATGAAATTATCATTTAATTGTTATGGATCTTATTTATTTATTTCCAATCGGCATATCTAATAGTACATATATGCATCATATGTTATGAACTAGTTTCTTATGGATTTAACTTGCATGACATCAAAGATTAGTTAGCATTACATATACAATAAATATTGCATGAAAGTGAGAAAATCATTAGTTAGAGATTGAATTCCATGCCAAACCAAATTACATGTCAATTATACGTTTAACCATAATTATGCATGAATGGATTGATATAATAGAACACTATATAATCATTTTGCATGAAAAGAAAAGGGTTATGGGTCAGCCCAAAATATTGTGTCCCACTTTTTGGCCAAAATGGACATTGAAATCAATATTTTTCACTAGATTTTCACTTTATGAAACCTATAGCAAATAAACCTTTAATAATTTGGAGATGATGTGAACTAGTTATTTGTGTGTAGACTATAAATATATATTTTTTAAAAAATTAGAAATAAAATGTGATTTTTTTTACGTAACTTTTAATAACGTATTTTTATAGTAAAAAACATTTTTTTAAAGTAGCATTTGTCATCATACATTAAGTTTTTTATGGAAAAGATAAAATTATATATTTTAAAATATATATTTGTAACATCAATTTCTAGTGTATGGAGATTTTTTCAAAAAAATTTGTTGCGTATTTTTTAATTAACTTTTGAAGTAAGAGTAATTATAATTTGGCCATAGGTGTATGTTGTCTAATAAAAGAGGGTAAAAACTTTATTGAATCATAACAGCATTACAAAGTCCAAAGAAGGAAGCCACAAGGGGCCAAAACAACAAGAATTAATTCACACCCAAGAAGCACCTCATATCCTCAGCAACCCACTCCTCAAGAACAGGGGCCATATCAACAGGGAGATTGCTCCAATCATCCACAGACCAAGAATCAGTCTTTTCCGACGCCCATCTAGCCAGCCCATCAGCCACCCTATTCCACTCCCGTGGAATATGACGGAAAACAATGGACTCCAAGGTAGAGCACAGAGAAATAATCTGTTTGACAACCACAGCTAGCTGCCAATTCACATCCTCCAAATTTTGATTATTCAACATATCAATAACCACCTGAGAATCAGCTTCACAAACAATCCGCCGCCATCCAAGGGAAACCGCACGCTCAACCGCCAAGAGAATAGCGCTAGCCTCCATAAGATTATTAGTTTGCAAACCACGATACATAGAAAAGAAGAAAACCACCACTCCAAGGCTATCTCTACCAATACCACCAACCCCAGCATGCCCAGGGTTACCTCTAGAAGACCCATCAGTATTAATTTTCAACTCCCCTAGAGCAGGTGGGCACCAAAAGCCCTCACGAGCAACCCTCTCACGCCCACGCCTACGATGCACTTTACTCATAATACACTTCCCCCCTGTGGCAAGACCCAGGGAATTTACAACACCCAAGTCCCCAGGAGCAATCGGCACAGACAAGTCACACTTTGCAGTCAAAGTCTCCAGCAAAGCCCCAAGAATTCGCCTCCAAAGTTGCCCCACGAGCAATTTTTTATCCAAGAATATTCTTCTGTTACGTTCCAACCAGATTTTCCAAACAATCAAACTAGGACCAATGCTCCAAGCAATTTTAAGAAAAGAGGTTGTAGCAGGAGAAGAACCCTGTCTCTTCCAAAAATCCTCCAAAGAAGAGACATGGCAACACGGTAAGCTCCAAAGATTCCACCAGTGATGCCAGATAGTCTTAACAAAAGAGCACTGAAAAAATAGATGTGATAAGCATTCATCATGCTGACCACATAGAATGCACATGGAGGGGCCCTGGAACCCACGTTTGCAAAGATTATCCCAAGTAAGACACTTACCTTGAACCACAAGCCAAGAGAAAAAATTACACTTAGGCCAAGCAAATTTATTCCAAGCATGCTTCCACCAAGAAACCTGGGAGCTTCCAAAGACCTGTTTATCCAAAACCTGATAACCAGAGGCAACCGAAAATTTTCCTTTCAAGTCGGGTCCCCAAGCAAGCACATCAGCCCCTTGGAGAGAATTGCAGACACGACTCGATAAAATCTTAGCAAGCTCTTGACGATCCTCCACTGCACCACCAGGAGGCCAATCCAAGGGGCTCTTCCACCTAGACACAGAAATTTGACCCAAAGATTGTTGAGATTTAAAATCTGCCACATGACTCCAACCCGCCTCCACAAAAATCTGGCACAAATCTTGGAGATGGGGATGAGATGACACAATGGGTGGGTATCCATCCCAAGAATCATACCAGAAAAGAGCATCTCGACCCCCATTACAAATCCAAAAAAGTCCCTGTTTAACCAACTTGGCACCACGTTTAAGGGTACTCCAGATCACAGAGCCTTTCCCCTCCATACTAAACCTTGATACCTCCCTACTTTCTACTGCCCCCAAATATTTGAAGGTCAGAATTTTAGCCCAGCACATATGCTGTTGAGAGCACCAGCGCCAATACAACTTAGCAGCCAAGGCCTGCCCATTCAAATCAGCCCGCCGTAAACCAAGACCCCCCTCTTGCTTTGGCCTACAAACAACATCCCACTTCACAAGACTCCATTTTCTATGAAGAAGATTACCAGCCCACAGAAACTGACGAGACAATTTCTCGAAATCTCTAATAAAACTTGAAGGAGCAGAAAGAACAAAGCATTTATAAATAGGAAGAGCCTGGACCACCGACTTTAAAAGAGTCACTCTACCTGCTGAAGAAAGCCACCTGCAAGTCCAATGACTGACCAATCCTCGAAACTTATCAAGAGTCTCTTGCCAAAACCTTTTGGGGAGAGAGCGAACAGCAAGAGGGATTCCAAGATAGGAAAAAGGAAGCGAACCAATCTGAAACCGAAGGATACCAGCAATTCTCCTTTGAATACCTTTAGGAGTGTGGAAGAAATATATGAAGGACTTCCCCTCATTTATGCATTGCCCAGAAGCTGCCAAGTAACTGTCCAAAACACTGCGCCAATTGAGAGCCTCCTCAACCTTAGCCCTACCCATCAAGGCAGTATCATCTACAAATTGCAGATGAGACTGAGGGGGAATACCATCTCCCCAACTCCATCCCTGAAGCAATCCACTAGCAACCTGAGCACGAATGAGTCTTCCCAGGCCTTCCGCAAGGAGGATGAATAAGTAAGGAGATAGGGGATCTCCTTGCCTAAGGCCTCTAGAAGCACCAAACAAACAAGTGGGCTCACCATTGATAAGCACCGAAAAGGAGGAGGAAGTGACACAACTCCTAACCCATTCAATCCAACCCTCAGCAAAGCCAAAAGCTCCAAGGATTTTAAATAGAAAACTCCATTTAACACGATCATAAGCTTTAGCCATGTCTAACTTGATAAACATAGATTTATCTTTTGAGGATTCCATAGAATGGATGGCCTCAGCAGCAATAACTACCCCATCCATGATCTGTCTTCCAGCAACAAAACCCCCCTGCTCTTCAGAAATTAAGTCATCAAGCCAAGGCTTCAGCCTTTCTGCGATCAACTTAGTAATAATTTTATACACAACATTACATAGAGCTATAGGCCTAAACAAATCCAAGGAGTTAGCTCCCACCTTCTTAGGAATAAGAGCTAAAAATGTAGCATTTAGGGACTTCAACATTTGTTTATGCATAAAGGATTCTTGGACAACCTCTAAAAGGTCCAATTTAACCACTTCCCAGAACTCCTGAAAAAATTCAATGGGGAATCCATCAGGCCCAGGAGCTTTACCTTTCTTCATCTGGAATACAACCTTCTCAAGCTCCGACAAGGTAATAGGAGCAAGCAATGATTCATTCATTTCATTAGTCACCAGCTTCGGGATACAATCTAAAATTTTAGCTTCATCCTCCTCCGCAGGAGGCGAATCCTCAGAGAAAAGGGTAGAGAAATATCGAATGCATTCAGCTGAAATAGAGGCTGAAGAGGACAAAGATTCCCCATTAGGCAACAGAATAGAAGAAATAGCATTACCTTGTCTCCGATCCTTAACTGAGTTATGGAAGAAAGCAGTGTTTCGATCCCCAGCCTGGAGCCATTCAATACGAGACTTTTGTTTCCAAAAAATCTCTTCTCTTAACTCCCATTCCTCAAGCTCTTTTGTTGCAGCAACCTCTAATAAACTCAGCTCCTCTGAGAGGCCTTGATCTCGAATTTGTCTGGTAATTAGGTCTAGATTATCTCGCGCCTTTTGCTTTTCCTGAAATAAGTTACCAAAATGCTGCCTATTCCATCTTTTCAATCTGTATTTAACATACTGGAGCCTCTTTGAGAAAGAGTACATGGCAGTGCCATATGCTGGCTTCCCCTGATCCCACCAACTAGGGAGCAAAACATGAAGAGATTCATCCCTAAGCCACATGAGTTGGAACTTAAAGGTCTGTCTAGCACACCGTTGAGGCACATCAACCACTAGCTTAATAGGCCAATGATCAGAACCACGACCATCCAAAATTTCAGAGCTTATCAACCACCTGTCCCCCACCCAAAAACTAGACACCAAAAATCTATCAAGTCTTTCAGAAATAGAGGCATCGCCAATTCTCCTATTATTCCAAGTAAAAAGACCATTGCCAGGTTTGATATCCACAAGATTCAAAGCAGAGATATTGTCCTGGAGCAATAATGCAGAAGCCTCCAACCTTGCAATACCACCTCGTTTTTCTGCAAGCTCCGTGATAGCATTAAAATCGCCTCCAATAATCCAAGGATGGTAGGGAAATAAGCTGCGAACTAAACGAATGTTGGACCACAAAAGTTGCTTTCCTTGCAACTCCACAGGCGCATACACATTGGAGAAGAGAGCAATTTCCCCTGACATAAAACAAGAGGCCACCATGGAAAGGGAGGACCTGAAAGACACCCACCAAAGGGGGCAAATCTTACGCGGGTTCCATAAACATGCCACCCCGCCAGAAGACCCTTGAGCACCAATGCATTGGCATCCACCATTCCCCCATAACTTAGGAACTAGATCCATCATACCCTCCACAGAGAGCTTAGTCTCCTGCAAAAAAAGAACATCAGGCGAATGACACCTAATCAAATCCCGAACAGCTTTTTGTCTAGGGCCACTGTTCAAGCCCCTAACATTCCAAGAGAGAACTATCATTTCGAGGGGCATGAAAAATGCGAATCCAGAGTCTTGACTGACCCTGACTCCACCAAAGTCTCCCCTATCATCTTAATCTTTTCCTCATCCTTCTTCCTTCCCAGCTTAGAAATTTTCTCCGGCCCCCCCTTCTTGAGAACTTTTTGCAGAACACCCAACTGAGAGGACGCCTTAATATTCTTCTTGCCCACCTCTGGACCAACTTTTTGCAAGAGGTGAACCTTATCTACACTATCTTTCACTACCTCAGCACTACCACCCAACTCAACCTGAACCTCCATTTGACGATCTGTCCCTAGAGCCGAAGTCCCATCAGTAAGCGGAGCCATAATCCCCTCTGAGTTGAGCAAAACCTGACTAGAATCTTTCCCAACCTCATCTAAGCATGGCACTCCCATACCCCCCTCCTGTTGGGGAGTAAGCATTGCCTCAACTAAAGGGCCATGCTGATCAATATCCAGAGTCCCATGATCTAGATCCAAAAATCCTGGGTTCACCTCCTGTTGACTAAGATCCTCTAGCACCTCAAACCTGTTGAAGGTGTCCTCCTCCTGCCTGTCCTTCAAAGTCCTTTTATGACCTTTATTTCTGTTTCGGCCTCTAACGGGAATAAATCCATCTTCCCTACCACCAGAACCCTGAATGGGGTCCTTGCCCTTATCCACCCTAGGTGGATTAGCTGAAGGTTGAGAAGAATGAGCCTCCAAAGGCTTGGCCTTTGGACATCTGCGCAGGAGGTGACCATACTCATGACAGAAACGACAACGGAAGGGAAGTGTTTCATAATCCAGCTGTTGCACCCATGAATAATCTCCTGCACTCACTTCTAACGAGTCTGGCAATGGCTTACTTAAATCAATTTCTACACAAAATCGGGCAAAAGTCATTACCTTTTTGAATTGTGTTTGCTGAGAAGAACCCACAGGTTTCCCCAGCTTCGAGGCTAATAGGCACAACACATCCTCTCGCCAGCATTCCACAGGGAGCCTTGGAAGACGGACCCAAACCGGAACCCGATTCGGAAGTTCCTCTGCCGGGTTGAAGCCAGCATGCCATGGCTTAATAAATAAGCCCACCTGGTTATAAAAATACGGGCCCCCTTCAAAAATCCTATTCCGATCAGCCAAACAATCAAAAGTAACCATGAAGTAGTTATTTGCCAGGAGGCGGATCTCCATCTCTCCCTCAGGCATCCATGTCTTTTGAGCCCACATCTCCAAGAATTGCAAAGAAATTTTCAAACCTAAGAATTTGCAATAAAGAGAATGTCGTGCATAATAATCAATGTCTTCAGCCAACATCTCCATTGGAATGACTACGCTCGGCCTCTCTTTACACCGTTCGAGGCACCCATTAATCTTTGGAATTCTAGGCCCCCCTACTGAGCCCATCTCGACTTTCTCAGGTTCCACCGAGAAAAGATTATTATCAAAAATCTTCGAACCCTGTGGAGAGGGTTTCGATCCAAAAGCAGAACGAAAGTTCATATTGGGACAAACCCTAGAAGATTCTCCAGTATCCATCAAAGAGCACACAACGCAAGATGAGCAAGCAAGGCCCAAATAAAACCAAGAGCCCTTCGAAGAAGGCACACTCCACTGGACACCAAGGTCGCAACCCCCCAACCCCAGAATACACACCTGCTACAAAAGAAAAGAGCCTCCCCCCAAATAGCATAAAAAAACCCACCCCCAAGAAGCTTCAGAGAAGAAGAGAACAAATCCGACCCCCAACTACACATGCAACCACCAAAAGACTACATGCAGGCCGAGCCTAGATGGCTGCGGCCTCATGCAGCGCTTGCAGAGCCATCCAGCGTAATCTTTTTTCTGATCATCATTTTGTCACACATAACTTATTTTGTATTTATTTTTTATTTTAATTTTTGAAACAAGGACATCAATAGCTAGTGCACACATACTTTTTATAATTTTTTTCTCTATTTTTCTATTTTTTCACGTGAGTGAAACAAATACCTTGATGTTTGGTGAAAAACCTACATTCACAAGAAATAAAATATAAATATAATAATAAAATTAAAAAATATTCAAAATTATAGTTTTTGGAAAGATCTTAATAAGCACTACACACTTACAAAACAATTTATAAATGACTTTATTTGATCCCTCAAAAGGTAAAGAAAAAGTGGTTTTTTGTCAGCATTTTGATAGGTGTGAAGGAGACTTCATTGTGGGTATGATTTAATACTAGAGGGGTTCTATTCAAGGGGGTTTGATCTAATGGGGTCTTATCTAACCCTATTCAATTAAAACCCTTACATGAACCTTTCAAGGATTAAATCATTATTTTTTCTAAAAAATGTGTGATTTCAGGCAAAAATTAGGATGTCCCAAGTTTGGGACCCATTATTGTGGGATGACCCTCATTTATTTTTATGATTATTAGATATATGAATGACATATTGTCTTCATGAGGAAAGTAGCTTTATTTAATATTTGATTTGGTTTTACCTTCTAAGATGGATGTTGAATATGGACTAATAAAGGTGAGTAGATTTTATTTTCCATATCTACCTATTATTTTCTATTTAATTGCTTTGGCCAAAGCTATGTGTACCATTGAAATAAATGGATGTTATTTTATTCTCTGCCATATCCTGATAGTAGGGCATATCATGCTCATTTATGAAATGCATGTAGATATATCAAATTGCATCAGATTCCATCTTGCTAGTTGTTTCTAGGTTGCTAAGCTTCTCGTGCAAGTTTGTGTATTCTTCATGTTAGGAACAATTCTAGGGAAGCGTAAGCTTCGTTGTTGGGAAAAAAGTGCTTGAGACATGTTCTTGTCTCTTGGTTTGTAGATGAATATTGGGGTTAGTGGCAACGAGAGACTCCAATGATTATGTTTCTTTTATATCATTACTTGTATTGTTATGACAAATGAGCATGAGAGCTTGAGTCATATTCTTGCATAAATTATATCTTGTACTTTATAATACTTGACTAGATAATATTTCATGTGATTATGCACCTTATTTCTTGTCCTTAATATTTTGGATTAGATACTTTTACATGTAAGATGTAATATGTATATGTTGAAAATGTTTCATTTCATTTCTATATTTATGTGAAAATGAGTTTTTATTTATTTCCATGAGATATTTTAGGGTTTTGAACCTTACATTTTGGTATCAAAGCACTAATTTTAACACTAGGGACTTTGTCTACTATGCTAAGATACAAAATTTGACGGAGGTCATTTCATAACCAACCATGGTGCAAAATAGGAACAATGACCATAATGGACCAGGCAACAATGAGTAAAATGATAGGTTGGGCCAAATCCTCAACCTTTTGATCGAAACAAGGAGTAGAATGAACAACTTAGAACAAGAGGTTAGAGGGAACCAAGAGGAATAGAATCAAGGTGATAAAGACCATGGAAATCATAGGGATAGAATTGAAGAACTAGGTAAGGACCTTAAGAGGATTGCATTGCCCAAATTTGATGGAAACACCATCGAAGATGGAGCTGAAGCCTAGATCATTGAGATGGAGAAGTAATTTGAACTTAGGAATCTATCAATTCACTGGTGAAGTAGCTACTTGGTGGGACAATGAAAAAGTTGAAAAGAAGATACTACCAAGGGGGATAACTTGGGAAATATTTCTTTAACATTTTAGGAAGAGGTGGTTACCTCAACTCTTCTTTGATAAGAAGATGATAGAATTCCATAATTTGATTCAAGGCAACATGATTGTGACTCAGTATTGGGAAAATTTCACCAATTTTCCTAAGTATGTACCTCAATATCAGTTGGATGAGTGATTATTGTAGTTTCATAAATTATACTCCCTTTTATGTGTTAGTACAATTTCACACTTACCGATGGGATATTGGATCCTCCTCATCTATGTCTCTAAGTGAAATAATTGATTGAAGCACTACTATGTGCTCCCATTCCCATATATGCAGTAGAGTCACTCGTGTGGATATGTTTGCTCCACCTTGTAGATGACCTAGTGCATATCATGGTATAAGGTTGCTAGAATGCATGGATCCCAGGCATGGATGTAGGTGTCCTTCATGATCCTCTAAAGTACAATGCCCCATCTTGGGATGAATAACCTACTCCTCTTGTCTAGCATGAGGCCTCCCATGATGAGTCCTGCAATAACAAGGGTGAGATCACTAGATCAATCGATGAAATGTCACCTGGGTGAATTTATCCTCCCACCAACTGAAGATTCTCTATTCCCAGTATGTCAAACATGGCATCAAGGTCGAGATATGCATCATAAATGATCCTCTTGTTATGGATAGGTACCCGTAGGATCCTCCACATGTCCTCTAGAATCACTATCACCTCACCTATCCAAAGGTGGAATGGTGAGGTCTCAGAATGTCAGTGCTCTACTACTGTAGTCATCAAAGCCAGATGTGTCCTGATCTCTAACATGTATGCAATGTGATATAGGCCCTCCTATGAACATAACTTCAAAATTGCTAAACCCAAAAATTTGCTCCAATATTTGCTTTCTCCTCTCTCATGAAAGCAATGGATGGAAGACCTCTTGCACACATAGCACACACAACATCAATTTACTAAAACTTTGGAACAAATCAAAGTCAGAATCCTTAAAAATGCAAAACTGAGCCTTTAATGCAAAGGTGTTGCTCTATTGTCTTGGAAAAAGCATCGTTATTTGGCAATAGTGTCACCACAATACAAAATGTGTTACCATAATGCAAATGTGAGCCTTTGTAATCATGCATTAGTGTCACCATAATTTTTGCACATGCATTAGAAAAAAGCAAAAGTGTTGTATTTTAAAACTCCAATGCATATTCCTAGTAGTGACACCTAATGCAAAGGTGTCGCCATATTTTTTAAAGGCATCGTGTCACATTTCAGAAGCATAGAAAAAACTCTAATGCCTTTTTTTTCCCTAATCTACCCTACATTTGGCTATCTAGAAATTCATGCAAGGAAATTTTTTTGTGGTACATACCCATGATCATGTGTCTATTGGCAAGTAGAACTCGCAGAATCGATTTTTGTAGTGTGGGGGAAGTACATGGTGTGCCATCTCATCAGGTGCTCTAGAGGAAATCTCATAGAATCTCTCTAAGACCTCTCAAATTCTCAAAGCAAAGTGTGAAAATGAGCTTCAAATTCACCCAAATTCACATATATGCATTGAGAACCCTAGGGTTTTAGCCTTGTTTCTCCATTTTCTTGCTTCATAACCTGCCATGGTAGCTTTGTCAGGGTCTTAGGACTTGTTTTTCATCCTTGTTGCAGTTGCATTACTTTCATAGTTTTGTCATAAGCTTGACTTGAAAGTCAATTTTTTGCTTGATCTCTTGAGGGGGCAGCACACCAACATTCCTTAATTTGCTAGGGCACAATGGGGCATCAGGAAAAGTAAAAAATAAATAAATAATTGATCTAAGTAGTATCAGTCTAAGCAGTATTAGTTCTTTGAAGCAATGCAACAAGAACCTCGCTTCAAAAAGGGGCAAAATGTAGACACCTAAAAATGTCTTGATCATATCACACAGTGAGATTTCAATTATTAACACCATTTCTCTCCCAATTCACCTATTTTTATCTATTTAATTAAATAATGTCAGTTGTTTAATTAAATTCACAATTTTCTCCTATTAATTGAATAATTAATTTTATTTGATTAATTCACCACCTTCACACTAATTTTCTTCTCTTTTGATTAAATAATGCAAATTATTTAATTAAATTTCATAAATCCTCTTTGATTAAATAATTCCTAATTGTTTAATTAAAGTTCTTAATTCTCTCCACTTGCACAATTAAATAATTTCTTAAATTGGGTATGTGCAGGATCATGATGGGCCAAAAAGTGGCGATATGATGGGTATGTGGCTGACGACCTTTTCTTTACCCAAAATTGATGAAACGAAAAGGGTTTTTAAAGGAGATTCTCATCTTTCCACCAATATAAATTATACACTTTGAATTTAATAAATAATTATTATTCATTTTCTATTTGAATTATGACTAAAGTCCCAATTGATAGGTTGATTGAAAAACATCTATAGATTTCAAACAGTATCAAATTTTTTGAATCTAAAACATGCGTCACATTCTATGCTTTGCATACTATAGGATTTTAAAAAATATTAATTTTATGAAGTTTTGACCAAGTTAAGGTGGTTAGACATTCGAGTTTTTATATTTTTTAAAAGTTGTAATAAAAAATTCACAATTAATTATTTACTTGGAAAAAAATTACAAAAAAATATGTATCACATCGAGACATGATTCATCTACTTATATCTAAAATATTATAAAAAAATATTATCATTTTATTGTGGTTAGGGTGGTCGATAGACACCTACTTCTTATTTTTTCCCTGAATTTAAGTACTACTGCATTGAAATTTCAAATTTTCACCAAATAATTTTTAAAAAAAAATAAACCTAGTAGTTTAGAAACTACATTCAATTTGTTGCAGATTCTATTCTTACATATTTTTGAAATAATATAGATAACTTATTCAAATTTTTACGTCAAGTTTCCTAACTCTGATTTTTCTGAATTTTCATCGCCACTTAAGGGCCTATTTTTTCCATGATGATCCTGCACATACCCAATTGTTTAATTGGTTAATTTCCTCCAATCATTCAAATAATATTCTCATAGAATATTCCATTTTTCAAATTATAGACACTAAAAATTGTCTTAGGCTTGTGACCCTTAACTTCTTCATATTTCGTTAGTCCTATGTCCTCTATTAATTAAATAACTTTAATTATTTAATTAATTTATTCTTACCTTTATTCTTCCTCGATTAATTAAATAAATATTATTTATTTAATTATGTCGCTAATTAAATCTATCTTCTTTCTAAAATTAAATAAACTATTATTTATTTAATTCCTATGACACTTTCTACTATAATTAAATAATTACCAATTTAATTATTCGCTAGTCTTTTCTCTCCAAAATTAAATAAATCTTTATTTATTTAATTTATTCCAACATCTTGAGTTTTGAATTAAATCATCATTTAATTCAAAAGGATTTATCCTTATCATATTCCTCTATAATTAGATAATCTCTTTGTTATCTAATGTCATTTATCACTTAAGTGTAGATCTAATTTGATCATTCAGTTATCTGGTGAGATAATATCTGATTGTCTCTAACAAACAATCTTTTTGTCTTCATCACTTCCTCAATCTTATCTTCTACATGCAATTTGTATCCTTATGTGTCTCAACTAGTTTCCACCAATGATTAAATTATTATTTAATTTCATCTCCACCATTCATGCTTTATCAAGTTTACAATAATTTAACCATAATCCTATTGCATGTCACATCTTTTAATCTTAATCGTCGATTTATCTTTTAATCTGAGCCTGTCATCCAAAAATCATATTTTCTATAAATTGGCTATACCTCTACCATTTTTACTCCTCCCAAAATCTGATGAGTTTTGGAAGCAACTTTAGAAATCTTCAATGTTTTTCTATTATCATTATCATGAGGCTATATTTGCGTACTTAAATAAAATCTGAGGGAAAGTATCATACTATAGCGAAATGGAGAAGGGTAATGGAGGTGAATCATGGAATTGCATGTGTGTTTGGTTTTATGTACGATTCAACACAATCGCCAAGATAGAGTGATGCATTCGTAGAATTGTTTGCCACAACTGCCAACAACATGAGCCACATCTACTATACCGCACCACAATTTCCATCCCGTAAGCCGCAATTGATTTTTTTGCAACGCATCTAATCCATTCTATGCACCGCATCTATCATTCCATGACACAACTTCCTAGTTTTGGGTTTGCTTTAAATTTCTGTAAGTAATTCAATTTTCTACATTTTCGGTTCAGTAGGTTAGGATTTTTTGGTTACTGATAATCTGTTTGTAGCGTGTGGCAAGAGAAGTTTAATATTTTTTTTGCAAGTTTGTTTGGCCAAGATCTAAAGCTACAACTCTCATTTTTCAAAGACTAAAATTGAAACTACTAATGAAATATGATGCAGGACGTTTGTCAAAGAATGGATTGTGAAATTGATTGTTTGTATAGCTTAGATTATATTTCGTTTGGTGCTTAAAATTAACAACTATTTACTGTGCTTGGTGCTTTTTCACACTCTGTTTAGATTTAATCCTTATTTAATAATAAAAGTATCCTCTCCCCTTATGCACTTGTGTGATCCTAAGTGTAAGAGAAATTGTTATTAACTCTAGAGGGCCTGTCTTGGTGGAAAAAAGTACTTGCCCTAAGATGAATCAAACTGACAACGAGCTAAAGCCAAGCTACTCTTGACTGGTATATAAATGTGAATACTAATGGAGAACTTAGTATTATAGGTGTGAATGTGTTATAAAGATAAATGATTCCCTCAGTACCTACGTGGTACATTAAAACCTGTAGAGCGTAACCTCTGTAGGCTAGGAAACCTCCTTATTGGAGCTAAGCTTGCCTCATGTATAGCCATCTAAATGGGTGTCCTTATTAAAATCCATTTGTTATAGATTTCCAAAATACTTCTATTTGCTGGTGCAAGAGGTCGGACCTCTGAAGTTGTCCCATATTTTTGCGGTTCTTAGTAGAGATGAATATTTTGTCATGGGACATTCATGTGAACTCAAAGCTTGGTTGACTTGAAGAAGTGAGTGTTGTGGAGGGGAGCCAGTGTTTCCAAGCTTCTAAGTCATCCGCTAAGAATAAGCGCGGCTGGATAAATCCAAGTGGGAACTCAATAGATATTTTCCTGGCCAACCATAGGATTCTTATTTGTCTATTTGAAATCAAACATATTCACATCAAAACCAAACCAAAAAAAAGTGTTTTCTAATTGTCTTTTGTTTTGCCAAAATTTGATCAAAATTAGACTGAAATTAACCTACAAACTTTACCAAAAATTACACAAAAATCAGATCCTATTTACAGTAAACCGCATTTGTTGTTATACACTACATCTTCTATTGAGGACCACATCAGTTGTTATGAACCATATTTGTTACTGAGAACTGCACCTACAACTATAAACCACATCTTATATCGTGAACCACAATCGACTGTCAAATGACTCATCTGTTAAATCTGAACCACAATTTCCTGACAATCAAAAAAAATTCCATTGTCATAGTTTGAGGTCAAACAGTCAAAACTTGTCTCTTATTAACCTTTCACAGAGATCTCTGAACAGAAACCAGAAATATTTGCTCACACTTTTCATCATTGCACCTTTTAGTATCATTTAGCCATAGCAATAGACATAATAGTTGCAAACCCTAGTAACATTTTTGAGTCCTCATTATCTTTAGATCAATCAGACTTTTTTAGGATAGTCACTTTTGCATATTTTAGAATAGGCCAACTTTCCATGCTTTGGATAAACCTTTCCTTCAATGAAAATTGTCATAGAACCAAGTCATTTGTCACACCTATTATCCTTTATCATTTTGGTGAGTCTTTTCCAACTTGTCAACCCAGTTTGGGAACTCACTTTTCCTTTTACAAAAGGTCCTTTGACAAACTAAATTGAAGCGTTGGCTAAAATTTGCATGGTTGGTAACCTCTTCTCAAATCTCCCAAAGTTGATTACCTTTAAAGGCTTGCCTACACTTTAGCATACTTAGACATGGTCATTTTAGGACACCATCATTTTAGACATTCCTTACTTTCTAAAAAAGACCAAAAACGTGGTTGCATTAGTATTCATTCCTTATTATAAAAAAAAAATCCAAAAAAATAGACTAAAATCATATCATTCATAGACATAGTTCTGCATCATCCGTATTTTGAGCATATCTTACATGGTCCAAACAAGGTCCAAAAGGAAACAAAGAGAAATGGCTAATCCACAAGACTTTATCAATCCATTTTCAAACCCCCCACCAAGGACATCAAGACCACACAAAACCTTATTAGAAAAAATTTTCACTAGAGACCAACAAAGACACGTTATAGTTGAAGACTTAGAAGATGTTGCCCAAGATCCAGAATTTTCCTCTTTTGTAGCTGAGTACTTGGCACAAGATCCCCAATGATATTTAGAAAAGTTGTTAGTAGAAGGTGCCACATTACCTCCTAGATTTGACATTCATACATTGCAAACTTCATCTACCCAAGGGAAAAATGTGATGACTTCTAGTGGCTCTATCCCTCAAGTAACTGCAACCATACCATTTGGAGTACCTACACAAAGTTCCACAACAGTACATACATCACCATTTGGTGCATCGAGCATGACACAATGCCTAAATCTTACCATAGGGGCATCATCATCAAATCCCTTCGGCACCAATACTGGAAGTAAAAGGCCTAAGGTTAGCATAAACATGAAAAATGCTATACCAAACATGAACACCACTAGTGCCATTCCACAAATAGGGATTTCACAAATGGGATACATACCTCTCATACAATTTGGGAACCAACCCAATCCTTCACAAAACATTCACATTCCCAATCAACCAACATCAAACCAAAACTTATTCTCTCATATTCCAAACCAAAATTCACCCTTCATTCATACACTGAACCAAAATATGTCACATAACATTGGGTTTTAAAACACTTACATAGACCCCAAAAATGCAACCAACACATCATTGAAACAAGTGGATGTTCTCCAAACAAAAATGCAAGCCCTTCAACAACAAATGGACAATTTGGTGATGACTAGAAAAAAGACTTTTTCATGAAAAGACTTATGTCCATTTCCCTTTGACAAAGCTTTATACATGACACCCTTCCCACATGGATATGTTATACCAAACTTTCCTAAGTATAATGGAAGCACAATCCTATCGAACATATAAGGGAATTTTCCACAATGTGCATAGATGTCGCATATGATCCCACATATCTTATGAGACTTTTTTCATGAAGCCTTGTTGGAATAGCACTTGAATGGTTTTCTCAACTTCCATATGGCATAAGGTAATGGGGTGAACTTGCTAAAAAATTTATTGAACATTTTTCCTTTAACATTGATAATGAAATCACAATAGCATCCTTATGTCACACCAAACAAGATGAAGGAGAGAACTTTATCACCTTCTTCCAGAGATGGACGAGTCTAGCTAGTCAATTCCCTATGGAAATACTCGAAAAGAAAAAGGTCACCCTATTCCTCGAAAACCTTAATTCAAAATTGAGAAGTGACCTAAGAGTACACTATTGCACTTATTTTGTGGAACTAGTAGAAAATGGTATCATACTTAAAAAGGCCCTCATTGACAAAGGTGAAATCAAGATGTCAAATAGAAATCCAAATGTTCAAAGCACCCCTAATGACAGGAACAAATTTTGGTCTCGAAACAATAACATAACCAATGATGGCATTGTTGACGGTAAAAACCTACATGCAAGACCAATCATTACATTTAGAGGACACAACCCCTCTAACAACATACCCAACAATGCTGAACAAACTACCAATCTTTTCCAAAACATGCAACAACCACGACCTCAAAGGAGGTTTCCAAAATGTGAATTCACTCCCCTAGGGTAACCAATTGAATTAGTCTTTAAAGAACTGATAAAACACAACCTCATACAACTTCCTGATCCAAAACAATATGATCCTCTACAATTTAAACCCTCTTGGTGGGACGACAACACTTTTTGCAATTTCCACTGAACTAAGCGACATAGTCTACCACAATGTCGACAGTTGAAGAACATTATACAGGATCTCGTGGAAAACAGAACTATTGAAGTTAATGGACAAAAATAGACATCCTCAAACAAATATGATAAGGTATTTACTGATCCATTACATGACCATGGAAAAGGAAAAGCCTCCAATTTGGGAAATAAGACCAATAATAATTCGGCAAACTATGCTAATGTCAAATATGACTATAAGAATGTCACCATCATAAATCACATTCGAGCCATCGATGGTCATATCAACACTATTACCATAAAGAAAAATCCTAAATGTGTTTTCAAAACTCGTTGAACTAAGATAACCATCCAAGGCCCTCCATCATAGCAACAACCACAGTATTCCAAGCCTCAGTACAATTTACTTGACCTGTTGGGGAAGACCCCAACACAAATTTCTATCTTGGAACTGTTGCGTATATCACCCAATCATCGAGCTATTTTAGACAAAGCTTTGTAGAACACGACCATCCTCACCAACCTTGATGTCAATTATTTCCAATAAATGGTAGGCTACCTAACCAACTCTCATCATGCTACCTTCTTTGAACAAGATTACTCAACCGAGAAGACATACCACAATGACCCATTGCACCTCCAAGTTCTTGTCCATAAAACAAAAGTTAGATGAGTCTTGGTAGACAAAGGAGCAAGGTTGAATATTTGCACCTTGAAACTGGTTAAGTCATTAGGCTTCTCAAACGCATGTGTGGAAACTACTAATAGCATTATCATTAAGGCCTATGACGATGAAGAATGATCATCTAAAGAAGTTGTAACTCTCCCCATCAAAATTGGTCTTGTGGTTATGGATACCAATTTCCAAGTCTTGGATCTCATCCTTCCATATAATCTTTTACTGGGTAGACCATGGATACATGCTATGAAGGTTGTCCCTTCCACTTACCATCAATTCCTTAAATTCCCATACAATGGCATCGGGATCACAATAGATGGTGATCCTTATCCTTTCCAGTATTGCACTAACCTATGCAGAATACCCCAATGATAGGTGCCTATTAATTAGGAGGCTTCATCATCTAACTCATCCCAGTATATTGATCCATCTACTCTTACCAAAACATGTACTTCCCAACCACCATCTTCCACTCCTAAGGTCAAGATCCAAGATAAGGGTTGTGGAGAGTATCATATGAAATAATCTTATTGTATCATCTAGTTGGTTCCTCCCAAATCATATGGTCTACCAACAATAGATATGAGACAATCCATTGTCACCATACACGTCCCTCCCACAATGAATTTCACAAAATGGGGGGAACTAATTAGAGAAGCCATAAATGAAGAAGATGTGACCTCTTGGTTATATAAAGAAGACAATGAAGAACCTCCTCTGCCTACTCAAATACCTATAGATCAATATGGAAAATGTTTTAGGATAATGCAAAACAAAGGATATGACAGACATAGTGGGCTGGGATTACATTAGAATGGGAGAACTAAACCCATCATTGTCTCTAAGTGACCAAAAGGCCTAGGGATGGGATTTCAACCACTTAATATTAGCATTTCTAGCACTGCATCACCTTTACAAGGGGAAGTCAATGCTTTTGAAGCTATTGAAACATCCAATGAGCCATCTAATCAACCTTATTATTCCACTGACTCAAACAAATATGAATTTGGTTCTGACAAATCATCTGATGATTATAAACTTTTTGAAACCTTTAGAGAACCTGGTGAACCTACATTTGATGAAATATTTGAGCAACACTTCAAAATTGGTCCATCACGAGACACATCAAAACCTGACACACCCCCTCCTAGGAGTAGGGAAGACACCGTAAAATCCTTTTGGAACTATGTCAATAATTTAGCCTTCACCTTGACCCATTCTAATTTTGATACTTCTAATGATGACATGCCCCTAGTATACCCCAACTTATTGATTGGGATGAACAAGATCTCCCCATCTTAGAGACCTTTGAGAGCGACAAAGCAATAGATGAGTTCCTGAGACTGTGAGAAGGAATACCTAGTGGTGACCATAAGGCTAGATTTACCATAGACTTGGATAACATGGCTTATTTTGGGGAGTTTGTTCACCCCTCTAGTCATAAAAGCATAAACAATAAGAAAAACAATGAAAAAAATAAAAATGATGAGTCCCTAAGTGAAAACCGAATGGTGCCTTTCGATGATGAAAAAGTAAAGAATAAGGACATGTCCAAGGGTGAAAACCTCTCTGAGGCACCCAAGGATGGCGAGTTGAACATTCTCCTAGTTTCTCAAGAAAAGTCACCAATGTTGGTTGAAGAATCTGTGGAGATCAACATAAGCACTAAAGATAATCCTTGGGTAATGTATTTTGTAGCATCTTTGACAGAAACAAAGCAACCTGAATTTCACAGCTTCTTCACTAACAGTCAGGTTAACTTTGCATGGTCATATGCCGACATTCTTGGACTAGATCCTAACCAGGTATTACATCATTTTCCATTACAACCAAGTGTTAAACCCTTAAAGCAGAAATTAAGAAAAATGTACCCCAAAATTGCTTTATTAGTCAAAGCTGAACTAAAGAAACTATTGGATGTCGGAGTTATCAGATCAATTGACTATACAGAATGGATTTCTAATCTTGTACCAATAACAAAACCAATAGGTGGCATCTGCATTTGTATAGACTTCCGAGATATAAACAAAGTATGTCCTAAAGATGACTTTCCTCTACCAAATATTGACATGATTGTGGACCTAACAACAAGATATGAAATGTTATCCCTCATGGATGGTTTATCGGGATACAATCAAATCAGAATCGCACCTAAATACCAACATAAGATAGCTTTCACTTGTCCATGGGGAACTTATTATTGGAAGTTCATGCCTTTTGGACTTAAAAATGCCGAAGCAACATATCAATGTGCCATGACAACTATTTTCTATGATCTCATACACATTATCATGGAAGACTATGTGGATGATTTGATAGCTAAATCATTGACAAGGGTTGATCACTTACGGGTCCTAGATAATATTTTTCAAATACTAGAAGAATACAAGTGAGGCCAAATCCTAAAAAATGTGTATTTGGCATGCAATCAGGAAAACTTCTAGGATACATTATTTCTTGATGAGGCATTGAAGTGAACCCAACAAAGGTGAAAGTTATAATGGACATGCCTCCACCGACCAATATAAGTCAACTATGAACATTACAAGGGAGAATGTAGTATATCAAATGATTCATAGTGCAGTTAGCAGGAAAAATACATCCCTTCTAGCATCTACTCAGAAAAGGGGTACTATTTGTATGGATAGGTAAATGCCAAGAAACTTTTCAACAGATCAAGAATTACCTACTCACACCACCAGTTTTAATGCCACCTACTGATGGACGACCTTTGATACTCTACATTTCAGCAACCAGATCAGCGCTAGGAGCCTTACTTGCACAAAATGATAATGAGGGTAATGAAAGGGCAGTGTATTATATCAGCCGCACTTTGGTAGGTTATGAGCTGAATTATAGTACCATAGAATGTGCTTGTCTTGCAGTAGTTTTTGCTACTCAAAAACTTAGGCACTACATGTTAAACCACCAAACAATGTTGGTCGCAAAAATAGATCCTTTGAAGCATCTCCTTAGTAAAGCAGCATTAACAGGACGATTGGCTAAATGGGTAATGGTACTCAATGAATACGATATCTAGTATGTAGAAAGAAAAGCTATAAAAGGACAAGTTATTGCTAACCAACTGGTAGACGCACCGATTAAGGTAGATCATCCTCTAGTTTCATATTTTCCTGATGAATTCATCTTCACCCTCGACACAAGAATGACATGGAAGTTATACTTTGATGGGTACCATACAAATCATGGTTCAGTGGCTGGCATATTGTTTATCACACCACAAGGTGACACTATTCCTAAGTCATTCATAATTTCTTTTCCATGCACCAATAATATAGCAAAATATGAAGCTCTTGTAATAGGATTATGAATGGAAATCAAATGGAAGATTAAGCATCTACAAGTTTATGGAGATTCTCAACTGGTAGTCTGACAAGTTAATGATGACTATGAAACCAAAGATGAAAAGCTCACCCCATACAAGCGAATGACAGATAGTTTCAAATAATATTTTGACAACATCATCTTTCATCAAATACCTCGCATTTAGAATAGGTCAGCAGATGCTATGGCAACCATTGGTTCACTCTTCAACGTACCTAGCAACATGCCTAAATTCAAGTTTTTGGTAGAATAAATTTTGGTCCCTGCCTTTAACATCCCATATTCAGAGATGGTGTGTGAAATTTTTAGTCCCAATTCCCCATGGTACAAAGACATATATGAATACCTCCATGCCCAAATCCTACCCCTTGACCTCTCAAAAAACTAACATAGGACACTTATCTATAAGTCCTCCAAGTATACCATCATCAGAGATACCCTTTATAGACGTGCCCTAGACAATACCCTATTGAGATGTCTCACTACTGAAGAAGCACAAGAGACCTTGCATGGGTTACATGAGGGTATATGTTGATCCCCCTCTAGTGGTCCCACCTTAGCCAAGAAGATTATGAGACTGGGCTATTATTGGCCTATGATGAAAACAAACTCGTATGTCTTTGACAAGAAATGTTGATAGTGCCAGATTCATAGAGACTTGATACACACACCAGCACATGAGCTACATCTAATAGCATCACGATGGCCCTTTTCCCAATACATCCTACATCCTCCAAAGGTCATTTATTCATCATTACTGTGACTGAATATTTTACCAAGTGGATTGAAGCCATTCCTATGACCTACATTACCGACATACAAATTTCTAAGTTCATCCTTAACTATATCATTTGTCGGTATGGTGTTCCTCAATCCATAATCATGGATAATGGCCGCCCTTTTAAAAACCAAGAAGTCCATCACCTCTGTCAAGAATTTCATATCCAACACCACTTTTCCACTCCATATTACCCACATGGTAACGACCAAGCTGAGGCATCTAACAAAACAATCCTCAGAATCCTTAAGAATACTATCAATGATGTTGGTTGTGATTTGCATTTATAGCTTAACCCTGCCCTATGGGCTTACCACACAAGGCCATTTTTCCTATTGAGGTCGAGATTCCTTCCCTAAGGGTATCTCTAAAAGGGCATATTGACGATGAAGAGTACTGTGTGTCAAGACTACATGAGCTAGAGTTCCTCGACAAATGAAGAAAAGTCCTTGTCAAGCATATCATAATTGTCTTCGTCGTAGCTACAACAAGAAAGTCCTGAATCAAAATTTTGACATTAGTGACCTGGTTTTAATGGACAATCCAAAGAATCAAGTAGAAAGAGAAAAACTGGGAAAGTTTGAACCAAATTGGCTAGGACATTATATTGTCATAGAAGCCTTTGGATCAAGAGCATACCAGCTATCTACCCCTGAAGGAGAACCACTATTGGTGCCAATAAACAACCTTCATCTGAAGAGGTTCTACACATAGCTTCTGAGAGCCTTGTCTTAATCATGAAAAATACAAAAAAATAAAAAAATAAAAAAAATTGTTAGCTCAGTGAAAACCTGGCAAATAGGTGTCTTGGTAACATAATTTTTTTTGAAAAGTAAAAAAAATAGTA
The DNA here is from genome assembly GCA_007258455.2 of Sequoia sempervirens. Lineage (NCBI taxonomy): Eukaryota > Viridiplantae > Streptophyta > Pinopsida > Cupressales > Cupressaceae > Sequoia > Sequoia sempervirens. Next base: position 79,995,747 of record VDFB02000017.1, read on the forward strand.
AAGAGAAATAAGTTGTTCAATAGTGAAAACCACTTTGGTTGAGCCTTGGATGAGTACCATGGTGAAATCCTAGCAAACAGACGCCATGTGTAGTCAACTCTGCTCCTTTGTCTACCATCATTCCAATCGGACTTCCCTATCATATCACCCATAATAAATGGTTTTCTTTTCCATAACTTGGAACAATTGACATCGAGCACACTTCACATCGCTATCCCATCCTATTTGTAATAAATTGGTCTTATACCCGACTAGGGGCTGACACTTGACTTACGTCATTTGGTTCTTACAATGGTTGTTCTAAGGATGTAAAACCATTGAAAAAATCCAAAAACAACACAAAATGTCTTGAAAAAATCCAAAAAAATCATAAAACTTCAAAAAGACAAAAAAATCAAAACATGCCACAAAACCCAAAAACATCCAAAAAAACTTTCAAAAAAATCCAAAAAAAATAGAGTCAGAGTCATTCATGTCAGTCAGTCTTTGTCATTGTCGAATTATGTTTCCTCTGCGAGTGGACGTAGGCAAGGCCATCTGTCGATGTACCCCTGAGGAATTAGGTCAATATTTTTAGGTTTGACAAAATAAAATCATGATTCAATCCTTAGTCAATAAGACAAAGTCATTGGTCATGTCGAACTATGAGGTCTCTGCATGTATAACATAGGAAAGGCCATCAATCGATGGGCCCCCAAGGCAACACTAGGTCAGTCCATTAGGGTTCATCACATTCACTATCACACAAGTCAGATATCTTCAAATAAATGAAATCTTTTTTAGTCAGTCCTGTCAATTAAAGTCAGGTCAAACTATGAGGTCTCTGCGTGTATAATGTAGGCAAGTCCATCAATCGATGAGTCCTTGAGGCCGCACTAGGTCAGTCCTTTAGGGTTCATTGAGTCAATCAAAATAAGTCAAAAAGGTCATCAAGTCAAACCAAACAAATTTTTGAAACACTCAAATAACCAAAACAATCAATCTCTATCTTTTACATGATGTGTCCTTCCTAAAAACAAACATTGTCATTTGGTCAAGAGTTATCATTTCCTTATACAAGTGGTCACATGATCAAAACCAGACTCGATGTCTTATATGAAATGTGTCTTTCTGAAATCAAGCTTTATCATTTCCTTATAGAGGTGGTCACATGATCGGAACTAGACTCGACCTCTTATACAATATGTGTCATTCCTGAAACCAGGCTTTATCAAACAAGTATCCTATCAAGCCCCTAGACAATTATACAACAAACAAATCAAATTTTAGAAAACATTCTTACTAGTGGTTGACATTATGGCTTGTTTTGTCTTATCTTTTTGTTTGGCTTTGTCATTGAGTCCGGTTACTAGCTTTCTCGAGGATGTCCCATGAAGGATTTAGAGAAGTAAAGATGTCTCAGGACTCTTTTTCTTTGACTAATGTTTGTCGACTATTTTTTGGATTTTTCTTCGAGTAAGGTTATTATCTTCCTCAAGGATGTACCATGAAGGATTTATAGGAGTGATGATGTCTCATGAATCGTCTTTTATTTGATTTTTGTTTGTGGTTTTTCTTGACAAAAAGATTGGGGCAATTTTTCCCATAGTATGAGTTAGGACATTCCTTGTCTACGACTGTCTGTTTTTAGTAGGTAGATGACCTTGAACACCTTGGTCTATCTCATATCATGGTTTTTTTTATCCATTTGTATCATTTAATGCCCAATGATGATTAATGCAAGGCCTATTATGTTTCGGCAAAATATTGAAGATTTCTAATACTAACATCTAGATTTTTCCGCCCTAACATTTCTTCTTTCTTGCATTATGATGGAGTGCTACGACACACAAAGAAAAGCATCTTGCATAAGTATTCATGTTACAAACATCATTTAGACATTTCCATACATATGTACATATTAAATCATACATATATGCTGCTTTTGAAAAACAAAAAAAATACACATCTATCGCATCTGAGAATCCATGGCATAACATGCATTCATCATCATAAACTATATAGCATATTATCACAACATGGCATTGAAAATACATAAAATCACATTGTATCTCATAATCATAAACATAGCATCCATACATGACATCCATAATACCATAAAAGTAAATGCATACATCATCATATAAAATTAACACATCATCATAGGTTGCATGAATATCATAAAGTAAATAGTGGCATCCATAACACATGCATAAATAGAAGACTGCATATCACATTAAACATTGCACATCATATAATCGCCACCAAAAAATGATTTATATATCGCTCAAAAAAGTGTCACAGTACAATGGCATAATGTATCTCAAAATAAGAGCTCGCGGGCTTGATGGGCATAAAACATTAGTGTCAAAATATCTAAGTCAAAATAAACCTATCCTATACTCCCATGTTGCCTAGAGCTCGTGTTACTACTCTCACCTCTGCTAGATCCACTATGATACTGAGATTGATCACTGCTCAGTGCCTCTAACGCACTGGGTGCCCTACACTCAGGTGGGACTGCTGCCTCACAAATCTCTATAATATTTCTCTCGCCTCCTTGCTCTGAGGAGTGTCTGCACTGTGTCAGCAGCTATTCCTATGCATCCGACCACAAAGTCAATAACCCTCTGATCTTCCTCCTAAGCTTGGATCACTACCCTGTCCCTCTTTGACTGAAAGGTGTCTCTCTCCACCTATATCCCATCTCTCTCTACTTGTAGTGATTGTACCTCGATCTCCAGTGCCTACACTTTGGCCTATAATCTAGACAACTCCACATCCTTGTCCCCGGAACCACCCCTGATGGGAATATCCTCAAAACCATCCTCTCCATCCATAATCCTCTCATGGAGGATCCACTCCTCCTCACCCGTCTCCTCATCCTCTGGCTACTCCTCATGTCCTCCCATATCCACATCCATGGTAGTTGTAGCTGCTAGCACCTCAAGCTCCTCTCTATCGGCCTTCGCTGACTTGACCTCTACATTGGGTATGCCCTCCTCCTATTGACCCTCCTCTCTCTCCTCTCTCTCCTCCTCCTCCCTCTCCTCCTCTCCCTCCTCTCAGATAGGCAAAAGTGGACTCCTCCTCCTCCTCCTCAACCTTTTTCAAACTCTCCAACCATCCCCCCTCCTCTCCCATCACCACCATCATCACCTGCTCCATTGTCACCTCCATCATCACCTTGACCTCCACCATCCCCTAGGCCTCCATCTCCTCTCCCTCTGCCTCCACCTCTCCTACCTCAAGGACCCCATCCTTGTCTGACAACTAGTGCACGTTGATCCAGATCTGTCAAAGGAATAGGCCTACGTACCCTTCACCATGCATAATACTTAGGAGTGGTCACCCTCTCCACCCCCACTATTGTGTCTGTAATCCATCAATGGCCTATGTTTTTGTGGTAGCTAAGATCATCAGACCCCATGGTATCACCTCCATAGATGATCGAGCATACACTGCTACTCCCTAAGGCACACCCTGCTGCTCCCCAAACTATCGCAAGACCTAACCTGGAAAATACATCTCGATAATATGAACTAACTATATAGTACATCCAATTAGATATCTCTCCTGATGACACCAAGGTAGATGCTCACCCTCATCTGGCCACTAATGACAATCCATATAAGGCCTCCAGATGAAACTCACCAAGGTATCCAATCCATGATGCTAATAACCAATATCGCCCACATATGTCTGTGTCACTACCCTTGAGTAAATATATACGTACAAAATAATGGTCTCCAAATGCCGATTAGCTGGTGGATGGAACACTGCAATGTGCTCCCAAGCCCATACCATCAATAGAGTAACACCGCAGCTCATCGACTATCCTCACCTGTATACTATGTCATGTAACTGAAAATAAACCATCACCAATAAACATGGCCCCCATGCATACAGTGTCTCCTTGACCAACATACCAACAAGCATCCCCCCCATCCGACTGGAAATCCATGTCCTCAACAATTTGGGATCACTATCACGGCTATCGTAGTGCATAGAACACAGTCAAATCACCCATACCGAGCAACTAAAGTCTCCCATCTGATCTTTTATTGATCGACACCCAGCTGTGCTATATCATCATAAATTTAATAGGTAGTCAACACCTGATATCCTTGGGCAGGCTCATATCTAACTCTCTCTCCACATATTGGTAGACACAGGATCCTTTAGACATCCTCCAGAGTAATGGTCACCTCTCCTATAGGTAGGTGAAAGGAACATGTCTCTAAATGCCAACGCTCATCCAGTGCAGTCAACATCCCTCTATTTTCCCTAATGGCGGGCATGAACACCACATGATACAAACCAAGGTGCCACAACCTACACCTCTCACCACTAGTCAACTGATCTCGCAAATGATAGGTCTCGAGCAGTTGTGACTCTCGAGTATAGATCGGGTCTAGAGGAACCTGTGAACAACATGACAATCACTGTGTTAGTTTGTTTTACATAAGTCATTAAAAAAAGTCAAGCTTAACCTAGGACAATTTGGTCAACAGTCAATTATGTCACTTAAATTCATGTGTGTCGTACTTCAACAATTGCATCACACTTTCTGCAAATGCATCATTTCTAGACAGTTGTGTCGCTTAAATTCACTTTTGTTGCACTTCAACAATTATGTCACACTTTCTGCAAATGTGTCATTTCTAGACAGTTGAAGCTTATCCCTTTGTGATTGCGCACAATCATATTCAAATGCATCACGCAAAC